>WOGP01000018.1:0-44392 GCA_015342065.1 Leptinotarsa undecemlineata
CCCCCATACGAACGACAACTCTCAGAAGTTGAGAAACTTGTGCGAGCTAAGGACTAACGAGGTCTTACCTTTTAACGTGTGATTCCTAACACGGGAACTTTCAATAATTGCCTGAATACATTGACAGTATGAGGTAATAATCTTGAAGTCAGTTTAAAATATGCTCGAAATAGTTGCCTGGAACTTCTTGATATATGAACAGCTTATCCGATATTCCACGCCGAACATTTTCAAACACAGTAATGCCAATATCTCTACAAACACTATCTGTAATGATTTTTGTTAGGACAATTTGGCTAAGTTTCGAATCAATAAAAAAATTCTTATGATGTTGTCAAAGATTGGTCGAAACCAAAATAGTCAGATTGAAGTCAAAATTATTTCTGTGCTTTTTGATTAGAGACCTTCAGTTGTGGAAATAAAAAAAAAATCTATTTAATCCAAATCGATCAATTTCTAGAGTATGGCTGTATCAATTTTGGGCAATATTATTGCACGATTGAATTCTCTTTTTCAATGTTAAATCTACAAAACCTGTAGTAACTGTTATAAATATAAAACAAGTTTTCAATCATTCGCCGTCTATAGCACAAAATTTTGATCAGCATCAGATATATTCTTGGACATAACAGAAAATATTAAAAAATATCTACCCCTTAAATTTATGCATTTTTTGGCTTTCTCCATTCTTTTGTACAGAAGTTATATTAGGAGTATCTTCAAAGTCACGTTGAAAAAATCACTCTTCAAGATCACCACTTGAGATTGAAGAATTATGGAAATTAGTATCGATTTGGATGTAAAGACCCTCAACATCAAACATGTTTAGTCTTCTGAGGAGAGAATTTTAACTGAGAACATTTCATATTGAAAACATTTATGAAAACTCAATTATTTTAGTAACACTTAAATGTGAGATTATTACGGGAAAGTTTGTAAAACCACAATACGTGTTTTACTAGATGATAGTATAGTACTACTATACACGTGTCTTACTATACGATACTATAATATACTGTAATATACAATAGTATAGTAAAACACGTGTTACTTGAATAAGTTATGGATACCCATCAAGTATCGGCCATTTCCATCACAAAACTCAAATATACTGATTTCAACTATACAATTTGGATACTGAAAATTGAAAATGTTAAATATCAACATCGAACATACTTTTTGGGGGGTCACACTTAAATGTGAGATTATTACTGGAAAGTTTGCAAAACCGCAACACGTGTTTTACTAGATGATAGTATAGTACTACTATACACGTGTCTTACTATGGATAACCATGAAGTATCGGCCATTTTCATCACAAAACTCAATTATACTGATTTCAACTGTACAATTTTGATACTAAAAATGGAAAATTTTAAATATCAACATTGAACCAAATACTTTTTGGGGGGTTAGATCTATAATTTAAGCAGTAAAACCAGTTATTTGAAAACCAAACTTGTTTTGATTATCTCCATCGCCATACTCGAAGCTTAGGGATAAAAATATCGCCATCATTCAAGTAAATTGCCCTTCCTCTTCAACATATACTAGGTAGCGCATTATCGTTAATTTCCTTTACTGGTTACTCCTCCTGCTTTTGACCCTTGTGATTAGGTCGTCATCGACAAAAATCATAACACACAAGAGGTTTGGTAATGTCGGACCTAGAGGTGATTGACTCAAAAACACAGGCCTTGCCTGGGGCAGACAGGGTTAACAGCAGCTACCTGCGCATAATAGATGAACCCCAAGGAAGCCAACGGTAGTCGTTGTCTGGGAGTGCCGTGATTTCAAAACCACGGTTACAGTTCAAACAATGGTGAATCGGGATGGACAGGTTCGTACAGTTGGACAACGAACTGGGGTTCAATTGAAAAAATGAAAACTCGAATCGTTATTTTTCAAGCTCATGATTTTTTTTTTCTAAATAAATCGAGCTTTCTCACGATCTCACGTTTACAAGTTTTCTGGGAGCTTTTCACAATCAGTTACGGTAATTCATAATAAACAGTTGGATTGAAACTCATCAATCAATCAAACTTTTACAAGTAATTACAAAATGTCACAATACATAAACGCACAGAAATATAAGAAATAGTTTAAAACAACCAAATTATCATACATAAACAGTAGGCACATAAACGGTAAGTATGTTTTCAGAGGCTAAAGGACGCTCCTTGTAAATCTTCCAAGTACTCATTGATTCAGTAAAAACAATTTTTTAGCAAAAACGATTTGATGGTTCGTTATTCATACTCATCGTTTTGATTTCATTTTATTGTAGAGAATATGAATTTTTTTGTGAAGTAGAAAGCCTATGGCTAGGAATTCTGATATTGTTAGGATTATGATGGTGGATGTCAGCATTTGTAGTGAGGTTGGACAATGTTTTGTGTATTCAAGAAGTGAATTGTAAAAGTATAAGGACGAAAGGGTCAGCATTTTGAATTTAATGAATACAAGGTATCTCTATACCCTAGATACCCTAATATTCTTGTTGCTTTTTTGTTGAATAAAAATAGTATAAGCAGCCGAGGATTTTTCCCACAATACTATGGCGTAACCCATATGAGACTAAAACAGTGAGAAATAAACTGTTCTCATAGCTTCGTAGTTTGAAATATGCCTTGGCTGTCGCTTGGCAGTTTATGTTTTAATTGTTCTATATGAGCATTCCGATTCAGTTCAGAGTCCGAAGTAACATCAAGTAGCTCTACATTCTGATCTTGTTGTTCTTCACACTGACTTCTCATTAAGTTTCAGATTGTGGGCTCTGAACCATGTTTCAACTTGTTCGTAAATTTCTTTAGATCGATCTAATAAAACATGGTGATCTGGACTCGAACATATAAATGACGTATCATCGGCAATCAGAACAAACACATTTGAAGGAAGTCATGATGTTGCTTAATGGAGTTGGCCAATACTTGATGAAAATCCACGTTATTCAAATGACACTTCATTTAACACCAAAAGTTTATAATCCTCTTTCTGATAATATAAAAGTTGAATCATATACAAATGGTTGAAATGTACGGACGGAAAAGTTTTCGACGATCTCATAGACTCACGATTTGCATGCGGAAAAACGAACTAATTTTAACATATTTACAAAAATTTTACATTACTCAACCGATTTTGATTTTCCCTAATTTTAACATAATACCCGATAAAATAAACTGTTGGAACTAATCATCTAAAAGAACAATTTTTTCAGGCCAGCCTCAACTCCCTACATTGTAGGCTAATGGAGTGACACCTAATACCACGAAGAGCGTTGGTATTAGCCAAGGGAGTAGTTGTTTTCGGATAGGTGTCAGTCCATTTGCCTACAGTGTAGAGAGTTGAGACTGGCCTGAACGAAGTATTCTTTTAGAGGATCTGATTTATAGCCAGTCTTCTAGTATGCCCACTGACTATATGTGAAAAGTACGACAAATTGGGCAAATTTTGGATATGCGGTTGGTTACCTCGCGATGACAAACCTGTTGTTTGTTGTCCGCTTCAGCCTTGTTCGAGGAATGGTACTCTGAAGGAATTCGATTTTCAGTTATCGGAAATCATCAATAACTTCATGTTGATGATACAATACCTTGCACTGACGAGTGGCCAAACAGCCCGAAACCGGTTTGCAGGTGTGTTCCAATAATTGAGAATCTATTTCAGCAGTTGTATCGCCAACAGCATATGCAGGAATAATGTCAGTGAAGAATCTTGAACTGACACCTTTCAGATATAATCAAACGCCTTTCGTGGTATTAGCTAGGGCAGTAGTTGTTTTCTGATAGGTGGCAGTCCATTAACCTACAGTGTAGGAAGTTGAGACTGACCTGAACAATTTTTTTAGATGATTTGATTTATAGCCAGTCTTCAATTATGCACACTGAATATATGTGAAAACTTTTAAAAATTGACATTACTCAACTGATTTTGACAATATGAGTAATCAGGCTAGTTATAGTCCGACATTTATTCAATAACTACTCCAAATGTTTCAATTTACCTTATTTTAACTGACGTCATCCACAAAAATTTTAAATTGGATTTCATTGCTATACCTTTAAATTGTATTTCATTGCTATACCTTCCAATTGAATTTTAATGGTATTCTTGTAATTCAATAAATGTCACGAACAACTCTATGAACTTCAGTGACTTGTCGTGTTTATTTCTATGCTGGTTATATGGACATCTTCAATCTACGTTGAAATAAACATTATTGTTATTATTATTCATTATGTGTGGTTAGTATACTCGTTAGTACATACATGCCTGAAAAAGCTATCGTATAGCGAAACACGCGTTTCATTTCTGCAAAACTGATTAGTTTTACAAAATAAAGGGTTTCTTGAATACTGATGACTCTTAACTTATTTCTCTTGATTAGGCTCACTATTCCTATATGAATGTGGATTATGAAAATTTTGGGTTTTTTGAACCGCGATCTTCATTTGTTGCACTCAAACCTATGTAATACTGAGCATAGTGGTGATCTAAAACTGAAAAGCGGTTTTTCCTTGTGTTTCGCTGGGGAATGATAAATAACTATTATTTTTATCATTTTCATGCAGATATCATCCTCCTTTTACTGTTAAGACTTCATCTTCCACATCTCCTTGATCTGTATATCCAGTACTGTCTTCATTGAAGATTTTTACCGCTTCGGCCGATCCTCTCTGTGGAAATTGGTACCTACCTTTCCCATCTTCAAGGTAGATCGCATCCGTGTGTTCACCGTATTATTCTTCTAGCAGCACGGTATATTATTAAGGCCCTATTACCGGCAATGGCACCTAAACAATAGCTCTGCTGCTGCTCTATAATTTACTTTTGAAATAAATTGGTTGTTAGTCTGCTTCGGATTATATCATTTTCCGCAACCCATCTAGGCGGATAAATAGCTTGTGATCGCAATATTTTAATCATCATTTTAAAAAGCAACTTGTTGATTTATTTGGATCTAGTTCTGTGCATCGTTTTAATTTTTTTTGCTGAAAAAAAACCTGTTTTTGTGTAACATCAACAGATTGCAAACGTACGAATATCAAATTTACTTAATTTGATAATACAAGTTCATTTAAAGTTGTATTGTACTGAATTAAATAACTTATATACAGAATTTACTAAACCAAGGTCGACGTAAACTGGTAATTCATCTATAACAGTTTGGTGATAGCGACCATACGAAATGAATATCGAAACATTCATCTCTCCTAACGCAACAAGGATGTTTCAAAATCAAAATCACCAAAGGTTCTTATTTCGGTGAAAGGCAACGGGATTTTTTGTGCATCATATCAACACGTTCCACCCAATTCAAATTTTATTAGCGACACGACTCGCATCACACGCATCAGCTAATAACATAATTAAAGGTGGCCGTTAAACGATCAATCTGCTCGATCTAACGATTGAGTCAATCGATTGACGCGCGCTTCAATCAACTGCAATCAGCCCTTCAATCTTCAACCTCCTTCTCACCAGAAATGGAACCAATGCACACTTATTGTTCATTCGCTGGTGGTTCATTTTGGTGAGCAATGAATTCGAAAACGTATTTGGCCTTCCTCTCCCTCACAATGGTTGCTCTCAAGCGGAAAAAACAATAGAAAAAGAAACGACGGTGGTCCAACGAGTGGTACATGGTAATGATGTACTTTTCTTTGTTTCTTTTGTAATAGTCCTTGCTCTTCACTTTCCATAATTCTGGACAATCGCGATATAATTCAATCCACAGGTTAATGAATTCCCTCTCAGGTTTTTCGAGAAGCTCACTTTCCGTAGCGGACGCCATGCATGGTTTCCACTTAGTGACTGACGCAATGCTTGACGAAAATTGCCCTAGCCCTAGACAGTCAACCCCCTCCTTCAACCGCTTGAATCATTCAATCTTTCTATAAATCACCATCAAGCCTCGCTTCAAGCGTCAAACAGGTTCCTACACGGTCAATCACGCTTGAGTCAATCGATTGATCGTCTAGGGCCTCCTTAACAAATAGCTATCAATTTTGAATAATGTAAGTACCTACATATACAAAGACAATACGAAACGGAAATGAGACCTCATTCGTCGAATTGATTCACTACATGGAACGAAACCAACGCAACTGCAATCTTTATTCATCAGGCGTGTGGCATCGGTTTGTGTGGCACTGGTTTTCTCGCACGATAGTTTAAATTTTTGGATAACTTACATGAACTTTCTTCTATTATTCTGTCCATTGGCGAAAACCGTATGAAAATCCATTCGGTAGTCTTTGAATTTATCGCGTTCAGACAGACAGACGGACGTACAGACTGAGAGGTGCGATGAGGGGAGTGTTTCATAATACGTACCTAGTCATTGTGATGTTTTATTGCTTATCATTTTTATGTTTTGTTTTTATTTATTTATCTCCTATGTAGGTCGTCACTGTTCGAACATACAAGGTATGTTCAGAAAATAACGAGAATATTTAATTTTTACAGGTTTTGGTGAGTCCGATATTCATTGTTTATTTTATCTCAGACGTGTTTTTGAGAGCTCCGTGATTTTGGATTGTTGAAACGTATGGATAAAACATTTCTATCATATTTTACGTAAAAAATCAACTAAACAATGAGAAAGTACGAAAAATGTTAACAAAAGCCTATGGTGAATCCGCTATGACTGAAACAAGTGTTTACGATTGATATAAGTGTTCCAAGATGGCTGTGAAGACGTTGTAGATATCGAACGCCCCGGACGCCCCATCCCATCAGTAACTGATGAATATGTGGAAAAAGTGAAAGAAAAGTTCATGAACGATCATAGAATCACAATCAGAGAAGTCGCTGATGATTTGAGTGATGCAATTGCCTGTTCGTGAATTTTCAAAGAAAAACCATACTGTATCGATGCCCCAGCCTTCATATCCGCCACAGATGGCTCCGTGTGAGTTTTTTTTATTACCATAAACATAGAGAACCTAAAAGTGTCCCTAAAAGAGCTGAAGGTTATCCCAAATATCTCTCTCTTTCTATCACAAGCGCATAATATCAGATGGGGACTATGACAACATTGATGTAGACAAATAAATGAAAAAAGAAACATTCAAGAAACGAAAAGTTCCGTTGTTGTGTTGTATTGATGAAGTGTCGAGTGTATTGGCAAACACGGGGTGGGGTGTATTTGTTTCTGTGTCCTGAAAACTGAATTACTTGTTTTCATTTAATTGATATTGAATGTGTACGGTTCTGTGCAAATTAGTGCAATCATCACCTTTTTTTTTACGAATTTATTGACATGTTCTATAGGGCTGAGTAAAAACTGTTATTCTATTCTCTTTCATTTCGTATCTCACTCCGAGATATAGTCTTTAATTTTTTATTAGTAGGTATTTCGTTCATACATACCTATATGAATTTCATATTTGGATGGACAAAAATACATCCCAAAACAGTTTCTTCTGAAAATCATTTCAAAAAATACTTTTTTCATATGAAGTATCTAGTCATGTTATCTAATACTATTAATTTTCACCAAACATTAAGCATCTCACAGACTGTGAGCACCTGTAGTTTTTTATGTTGACTATACTAGATATGTATTTGTCGTCACTGTGAAGTATCATATAAAGTTTATTTTACCTATTTCTCAATTTAATTTGCTGTTTTCATTATATTTCAGTAAAAGAAACGTCGTGAACAATAAACATGACAACTTCACTAATGTCACATTCAAACAATAGAGAAAAAGATCCTCAAGAAACCATCAGTCACCATTCCCAACCAAGATAATCACTTAGCCATCCTATCATACCATTAAAAATTTATTACACCAACTTAACAATGAATATATTAAACAATATGATGATAATCTTGTAACGCACGGCTACCCGTGCTACTGTGTTCGTCGTTAGGAAGGCTTTGTAGACTGCAGAGTCCCTCTTGGGCATCGTAAATATCATTACCACCGAAGGTGCGCTCAAATCAGGGCAAACAATAGAGGAAATAAAGTACGTACACGTGATTCCTCAAGGGCAGGTTCTTCATTGAGTAATGGCGTTTCGATCTAAAGGAGATTATCAAAGCGAGTTGAAGGAATATGGTTAGATTCCAGCTGAATCAGGGATTAGATCCTTCCCAGCGTTCATCCATGTGTTGTTTGATTGTTATTATGCACGGTTGTTTAAAAATTTCAGGTTGTTTGCAAATTTCATTGACATGTCCAGAATATTCTGGTTTTGTTCCTGAAAGTTCCATTTTTCTTTCTACGGGAATGAATAATACCGTGAAAGCAATTCATTTCATTATGCCTAGTAAATCAACTCAATTGCGGCAACACTTTTTGTTTTTGAAACACAGATATTTTAGTTTCTACTTCTGACCAGTTCTTACTGAAAATGATGATTAGAAATTTCTTTAAAATCTGAACAGAATGTACTAGCTGTAGGCGTAGTGACAAAAAATAATATAAAAGCATCCCTCATAGTTCAAAATCTTTACCAACCCGAAAAATACGTACTGTGCCCCTTCGTCTCTGATATTTGTTAGGAAAAACATCCATCTATACATAAACTCAACTATATACCCTGTCCAACAAAGCAAGAGAGTGCTCCAAAATATTATCATGCATAGTTCACTTGATCTTCCAGACAAGGCTGCTTGTACAGAGTCGCACTAAAAAACGGCCGAAATTTCATTATTTTTTTAATAATATGCAGCTAGGTATATGGAGCAGGTAGGTGTAGTGTAAGGACACAAATCAGCTGTTTCTTCAGCCACATAAGTACTTGACATTTTAAAAATTTTGAACTTTGAAATACTATATGTACACACACACAGGCGTTGAATCGTAACTGATCACTTCAACCCGGTAACAATGATTTCCGCCAGCCGATTGCAGTTAAATCTGATTGGCCAGCATAAGGAAGCTTGTGTTGTTTACCCAATAGATGCAAATAAGCGTGGTGATTATGCTTCGATCACGCATCTATCATTGTTTGGGTTGCTTTGTTTGTTGGATCGATATAGTTTACTCTTCAACCAACTCTATTAAATGAATATTGTCAGTAATTATAAAAAAAAGACTCCAAATACTATTTAGCTTAACTGAAATTAATAATTTTCATTTCGAATGGACCTATATCTATTAGCACAGCTCAGATACTTTCATATGTGAAATAAATTTGTCTATCAACTTTAAAAAATGATAAACTTCAACAAATTATAAACATTAGAAAATTATAGAGTAGATAATGAATATTACTGAAGATTTTCTCAACACCAAACCGTTATTTTAACACCTCGACAGGTGTTTCGATCACCAAGTGATCATCTTCAAGAGGATAATCGTGTCGAGGTATTGAAATAACAAACAGTGCATTACTAGACTCCTAATTATATTATTTGATATATTCTGCTAAACTAAAATTGGTATATTATTTCAAACTGCTGAGTGAAATTTGTAATTCAATTCATTCATGAAATATAAAAATAGAATTGAATAAAATATCATATAATTCATATCCAGACCTACCGGACGTACGTAAGGCAAGTCGCAAGAGAACCCTTTTTTTTTCAAATTTTGTCGAATCGACCCAAAGTCAAAAAGTTTTACCCAACTTCAGAGTTTTTGAATATTCAGAAATGTAGACATGGAACGTCTGACGCAGAATAAATTCAAAACAAATGCTTCGCCCACACATCAG
Source organism: Leptinotarsa undecemlineata (assembly GCA_015342065.1). Lineage (NCBI taxonomy): Eukaryota > Metazoa > Arthropoda > Insecta > Coleoptera > Chrysomelidae > Leptinotarsa > Leptinotarsa undecemlineata. Next base: position 9,675 of record WOGP01000018.1, read on the forward strand.
AACAGCAATACTCTTCTCGATACGCGTTTCACCAACTATGCAGTGGTGGGGGCAATGTTTGTTTTGAATCAAATATATTAATACTATCCAGCATCTAGATAGTGATGTAACCTTGTTTCGTGTCTGAATTCGCGAATATTCTCATATTTCTTGTCATTCGTTTTTGCAAAATTTTGCAAATAAAAACGTCATAAAAAGCCATAATATTGTAATGAATCTGAAGCCGGCCCTGACCGATACCTCAGCAATCAAACACATGTCCGCGCAAGAAGCGGTCTGACATGCCAGGAAAATACTAGGCGGGTACAGAGACCTCTCTACATACATCTAGAAAGATCGTTATGGATATATAAACCCTGCTCTCCGTCCATAAAGGAAGTATGTAACTAGAAAGTGAATAGTGTGTTCAAAGAAAGGTTAATAAACGGTGAAGATGAATTAATTGTTAGTTGCTAAGTTGTGTATATAAATTAGTTGTGTTAATGAAGTATTGTTACAAATAAATTAGTTTAAGACAGTTAATTCTTCAATTCGTTACAATATGTACTTGAACTATTTCAACATTTTTATAACTATTTTCTTTCACATTTTTTGTATAGATTTTGGTATTCAATAACACGTTTTCACGTAGAACTTCTGTTAAATTCCCGTTTTTTCCGTAAGTAGGTAAATTTTTTTAAATTTTTGTAGTTGCCCAATGAGAATATTGAGCAATTGCGATATCAACCTAAAAAAACTTGTAGCAGTTTTATAATACGATGTGAGAAAGCTTTTTTTATATATTATCACCTACGTCAATTTCGCTCCATCATCAATTCGAAGTGTAAGTCTTGAACCTGATGCTCGGGAGTTCTATTTGAATATAAATCGAATTCTATATAATGAATAGGTACACCTTACATTTATTAATGAAGCTCGAACCACCTTAGTGGACTATGCATGTGTCTATAATTATGATAACATATCTCGCTGCTCATGATCACTATTGAAAGCAGTAATTTATCCTCAGTTACACAATCAAAGCGTTGAGTAACCGTTAGCTTTGCAAAAATGCCTACCTATTCGTTAATCCGATACCACAAATAAGAGTCAATCGGGATGGCCTGTAATTTGGTCAATGGGATTAAATTATCGGATTCGATGGTTGTTCTTGGAAATATTTATGAAATCGATCGCGTTGGGCGAATAAGGAAAATGTGTGTTTTTGAAAATTACATACGATTCATCTCTTGTATTACTCAGTGGATACAGGGTAATAGGCAGGTTGGAAGTGATAATGATGAACAGCAACTCAGCAATAATTTATTTTACGGTACTTGGTAAATGTAGTGGAAATTCCATGTTTTTCAGGGAGAGGTAACATTAGACTGCTAATCCAAAGCGAGATTAGAAGAAACGACTTGATGTCGAGTCTAAAGGCGGTTTTCCGCCAAACGGACAAAACGTACCAAAACAGAAACTCAACCTATAGTCAGCCCCGGATCTTCAATTTTTTTTTGCGGGGTTAAAACTAAAAAATTTCGCCCCTGCCCACTTATATTTATTTTTACCTTTATCATCTTCACAATTTCTGCTATCAGATGTCCACTAATTGATTGGTATTTGGAGATAATGCATAGATCGCTGTTCTTTCTGTGTTGAGCCTATTCATTCACGGATATATAATTATGAATGTGTAGAAATATATTTCATACATAGCACGGGATAGGATTCAAATTGAAAATATGTATAATAATAATGATAATAATATAATAAAAAATGTTACTGCATAATATATCACAATTTCATTGGTGTGCAACTCGATTTTCTATCGCTACTATTGCAAGACTCGATAAGCGTTCCTGGCTCATAGAAGATCGCAAATAATTTTCAATTATTAGTTTTATTTTGCTAATACTTCGCTCTGCTGATATATTATAGAGTAAATTCCCACTAAAAGCATCCTGCAAATCATGCGCATTGATCTGTTGCAAAAGATGGAAATCGTTAGCCTTTTCTATATCACATCGAATTCAGATTTCAATCCAGCTCGTATTTTCGAGCTAGATCTGCTCCATACTTTTGCAGTTCTTCAATCGACATTTTCAAATTATTACTACCATTAAGAAAAGCACAATTTTAATTCAGGGTGGTAGCACTAGGAAACCTCTTTAAAAATTCTGACATGATATGATCAAATACCATCAATATTTCTTCAAAAAATAGTTGAACAGGTTGAAGTGTTTCTAATTCGTCCCCACACATCTCATAGAAATACTTTTTACGTTTCGAAATTCGTTTGTTTTGCAAAATAAGCTCAACAGCAGTTTTTTCTGCAACTTCTCCAGCCTCTGTTGTGAAATATTTCATTGGATTTTGTCTCATTTTTGGAAAGATTCGAACAGATCATCCATTCGCCCAATTAGTTAAATTATGAATAAATTTATAATTCTTTATGTCAGTTAAGAGATGGCCTGCATCATACTCAGCTTCTGGAGCATATAAAGATTGCTTAACTTCTTCTAAGGCTTCCACTATTTCTGGCAAATTATTTTAGGACATTCACAACAGCATATCTCGCCAACCATCTCTCTGCCTAATTAATAGGTTTATTCTGGTTCTACGACAGGATCTAGGACGTCTGGATCATGCGCAGTTGATATAGAACGGTCTGGTTTATTGATGATAAGTTCGGATTGATGAATCCTCTGTTCTGGTTTCGACTGCGAAATGATCCTGAACTATCTTGAACCATCCCGAATGGTTCTTCTTCTCGAGACTGAATTGTTGAGAACTGTTTCCGTTGCTCATGCACATTCATGTGGAAATTTGTTTGGGCTATTATCTAGGGTGTTTTTTTTTATTTATTTCATTTAAATAATTGATGATTGAGGTTAGGTAACATTTGAACTGACTACGCTACATAACAAAATGGGCGTGATCAACAGTATTTTCTCGTCTTCATCTCTTCATATATACGATAGGTGGCACGGTGGTCTCCTTAAAATGCGTTCTTATTTAACTAAGTGTCCGACACTATTTCGATCTGTTTGAGATTTTTTGTTTGTACGCATCATATCTTGCGCAGTTTCGGATGTTAGAACCAGAACAAACCTTTTTTGTTATTTGTTTTAACATATTTTTTATAATATCCCACCTAGTAGTGAAGCCTACAAAATAGTAGTATACTTTTTGAATCAGTGAATAGCTTCCTGATATGATGAGGCAGAATGAATATCTTACAAGATTTAAGGAGTAAATCAAGCACGGTACGAACTCGGTCAGCTTATTCCTTTCTGCAATCCTAGCTTGTACTCCTTTATAGATATCGGCCATATTGGACCCATAAAATAGGCCACTACGTTGTTCAATATATAATATGATCGACAAGTACTAAATAGTAAACACAAACAACACCCATGTTTAAAACAAAACACTGTCGTGGAGAGAGATCGACGAGAGAGTTTTCAAATATAGCTTCATCCCTTTTGCACGCACGGTAACCCGACGCGTGCCTAGTGTAGATTAAAGTTAAGTGAATGATGAGTTGTCCATTCGTCTTTAAAGTGTGACTATGCAGGCCCCTAGATCCGGGCCTGCATAGTCAACCGTGTTCACAAACTGTGACATTATACGGATAGTATTGAAACATTTTGAAAACTCGAGCAGTTCTCAAAATGTTTCAGAATGTTTTCAAAACTCAACTGTGTCAATTTCGTTGGAATATTTTTTTAAAATATTACATAAATAGTTATTAATCAACCAGGTACAGCTGCCGGACTGAATCATGACGGGTGAGAAGCTCCTCCCTCAAGATGTGCAGTAGATGTTAGAAATTTGTTATCAGTCTGATAGGTTATTGGAGCCGTAAACATTCATATTACGTAATACTTTCTTTATCATACACCGACCCAAACTTTACTCAGATACGATTTCTCTCACCGACCATGACTCAGTCCGGACGATAAGTAACAGATTTACTGTCGCGGCTAATATTTCATTGCCAAGGTGAAGCCGAGGAAATGAAATTAGCCAAGGCAGTAAATCAAGTTCTCTGCCGTGTCGAACATTTTATTTTCGATTGTTTGTACAGTGTGGGTACCTACTGATTGACATAGTAACGTATGACGTATTAAAATATTGAAATATGCAGGTAGTTTCTTTGTAAATAAGCACCAAGAAAGAAAATCAGGAAATTCCACCCCCAAGGAGGAAAAATAGGAGTTGAAGTATTGTATTGAATTTCGTCACTTTTAAAGTTGGAAACCTGAAGTTTTAGATTAATAAAAAAATATTGTGACTATTTGTTTAAAATGGTCTGTCACGAAACTTAATGTGACATACCAAATACTACGCGAGCGAAGCCGCGGGTAACTCTCATTGAATGAAATGGATATTGAACTCAACGTGTATAATGCAATTCATTAGTCGGACAATTATAAAATCAATTCCTGACTGGAATAATCAATCACAATTCAATTATTTCAACTGTAATTGAGACTCGATTCAAAACCCATAATGAATAATAATTTGTTCTCATAGATAATTTATTTCAATCCAGCGACTGGTAAACATCTTTGGTTCAGATCTGGTTATGTCCATGTTTGAAAAAATTGGAAATTATTTCTAATTCATTTCTATCCTCAATCCGCTTCTTCCAAATCAATACATTCAATTAATTTGTCATCATTCCCATTCAAGTATGTGCTTACAGCTTCATTAGCTGTGTGTTCTACCAACACATCATTTCAAATCAATTATTTCAAAGTCACTTGTCCAATAAAACAGAACTCAAAATCTTCATGAGATCCAATCAATGAAGGAAGTTTATGATATAGCAACAACGTATGCGTCAACATCGTCGTAGGATTGGTAATTAAAATAAACTAATTTAATTAACTATCAGAGTAATGGGTAGAAGTTAACATTTGCTTATATGAAAAAAGAATTTGCATTCAATTATGAAATGAAAGGTTCCCAAGAAATCGCTGTAATTTGAGATTGCAAAGTAGGTTATGCATATTACTGGTCATTTGCAATTGTCAAGCAGGTCCAGTACCTGCAACATTATTGCACTTGGACAGGAATGTTAACACTAATAAAATAATTATGGACACGAAAGTATTTATTCGCTAATACCTTAAAATATAATGAAGTTGCAACAATCATTACTGTTTGTCCGAAATTAAATTAAATTTGAATTTGTAAAATGTCTTAATGAAGAACATATGAGTAAAATATTGCATGAATTTTCCTTTGTGAATCTACTTTGTTTATTTATATTCAAAGAGTAATCAAAGTTATGCCTGTATTTGTCTAGATTCCAGGAATTTTCTCATTTTCAATCATTCATACGTTTTTAGAATGAATAACTATCATTGAAAACAATTTGAAACTTTTAATGAATGTCAAAAATGATTGACAAAAATCATGGGAATTATACTATTTTCAACAATTTAAGCAGTAATATTCTTCAAATGACATTTTATTTATGCAGGAGTAGATGTTCCTCGGTATTTGTAAAGTAATTTTACAGGTTTTGAAAATGAAAAATTACTTTTTTCCGAAACTTTAGCCTTCTTAAAAAAGCCAAGTAAGTATTGAAAATTAATTTTTTTCAGTTATTTAGTTTATTTATATAAAAAATTACAGAAAAATGGGACATTCCCCATAATATTTTAAACAATCAAATATACCCTCCTTGGATCTGGATTCATAAAAACATTTGATACCATTTATGGATTTGAAAAATAAATATACAATTGTTTCAAATACCTCGAAATTTCTAAACATTATGGAAATTCCAAGTATGCGAACTATAGCAATGTCAATAATATTTTCAGTAAAAGATTCTTTACAATCAAATATCTTTTTTCAAAATCCAGAGTTGCAATAGTATTTGATATCTTTTATGGATTCAAATAATGAACTATTCAGCTTATACAATTATATTAATTTCAATAATATTTTCAATAAGATTCCAGCATATCTCGGTTTTTTAATCACACGTTAAAATATAAGACCTCGTTGATCCTTAGCTCGCACAAGTTTTAACTTCTGAGGGTTGTCGTTCGTAGGAGTGATGGTTAACGGACAAACAGATTTTTAAACAGAATTAGATTTTCAATTCAGAAAGTTGGCGGGCCTTTGAATGTATTACAATTGTGTATAACCAAGTTCTCCACAAAGAAGAATGGTGATTAGGAAAAATAAACATCTGAAAGTTTAATTACTAAATTCTTCAGAATAGTATCCCCCTTTCTTCCATATTTGTAGAGAAACGAAGAACTTGTATGATTCTACCAATGGATTTTGGGGATGCCTAATGTACATCTGAAAACAATTTGCATTCATATGTTTCCCTTGAATATAAATATTGCATTGGCAAAATATAAGATTTCTGAATTTCAAAATTGGGTGAAAATTGCAGTTTCGAGAAAATTGAACATTTTATGATTCCATAATATCATAAAATGTGCATTTCCGAAATTTCGATAGTCCGTCATTCTACACGGGTATGAAATAACATTATTTTAATGATTTTTTGTTCAGATTGTGCCGAAATGTTCGTTTTTTCTTCAAACATATGGAACCTGAATATTTACACTTGCCATACCATTATTTGAAAACCAGACAAAAGAAATGTTATTGCTCTTATTTTCACCATCATTGTGTCAAAATCCACATCATCTTCAAAAGTTATTCGTAAGAATATACTGTATATTTATAAACTTCGATACTGGCGTTTCTGATAATTATAATACTCATTTCGATGGATCCATTGTTGATATGGATCAGTGGTTCTTGTTTTCACACCCTGGGCTAAGATCATAATCTCAATGACCACATAACTCCAGTCAATCATATTTATTCAGAAACTGAACAGGTAAGAAAGTTGCTCCTGTTCACGATACAGAATTTTTAATCTGTGAGGATTCGTAAGCAGCTTACGTGTTGCAAATTATGGTCCAAACAAAGTAAAACTTTTAATGGCTCCCGTAACCTCTAGAGATGCTTAATCACGCAAGGTAACTTGATTTTTGTTTCATTTGGACTTGTTCAAAGTGATTTTGCAATACCAGGTATCGAATGTGTAGCAGAGATGGCAGATGAGGTTGAAGTGAGATAAATTATTGGTTTAGAGCGTGTTATCTGTTGGATTCATATATGTGAAGTTATCCATATTTTTCTAGTCACAAAGTCTGGAGTATATACGTCTTGGAGTTTTGCAAAATTTGAGACCGGTGTTGCAAAATATCTCAACGAGAATTACAGTTCCAATTTTGGAATTATTTGATGCATATTTTGCCAATTACTTGAAATGGAATCAAATTATATATCGTATCTCTTTTTTGGATGATGAAGTCTCTTACCTCAGGTATCAGTTTCCAAGAATTAATCAAAGGAGAATAATTAATCGAAATAGTTTATTCTTTGAGGACAGATGAAAAAAGTTGTTTTTGGTTTGACTTTCCGTGGATATGTCACAGAATATCTCGAGAGGTAAAAATCCACAGGTGAAATGATTTGAATTACTGAAGACAACAAGCCATATCGAATTCGAAAAAGAGACTGGTATTGAAATGGTATTGCTTGATGAAAACTACCTAGATAGTTTTGCAGTGGTAGAAAATAAGTGTTGGGAAAGCCCAAAGTTTGAAAATAAACAAAGTTTACCCTCATTACGTGAAGCTACACTAGGAGTTGATAGAATCAGAGTTCTTGAAAATACTTCAGTTCAGTTGAACGATGCAAAATATAATAAAAGCTTTCTGGGAAGCATCAAGTTTAACGACGAATGTACCTTCAGAATCTATAAATTCATCTGTATTTATACTTCTACAGATGTGATTTAACTGAATAAGAAATACTGTGTGTTTGTTTGTTCATGTATTCCCAAAGGTCTTGCTTCAATTACATATTACAAGATCCATTGTGTACTATGATTGTAATGTGATTTGAAATGTATGAAAGAACGAACAAAATTGGAATGAATAGCCAAAATATCCATTATATTAAGCAGTAATCATCCGAAGATGTGGATACTAAAAATCCAAACGTCGTGAAGTAACTTGGTTTGAAATACTCTTTAATTTTTTTCAATTTTTTTACTCTGTGATTATTTTCGTATTTTATCTTGATCATTTTATTTGTTCAGTTGTAATTTCATTTCACGTTTCACTGCTTAATATAATCGATATTCATTCATTTTATTAGTATTCGTTCTCAGTGTTACTATCTTCATTCGGGTTTGAAAGCCGTCGCGTCGTAGTTTGGAACTGCATCCTAACGTTTCGCAAGCACGAATGGCTGGCTTCTTCAGATGATTATTCATCTTGATGACTCACCGATCACTGGTGATTTCTAGTTCGTAGGTTGTATTTATGTTGACTCAGATAGTCCGCCTCTCTTGTTGATGCGTTACTATCAACCGAAGTGGTATTACCTGTTAATGCGCAATGTAATCATGTCATTAACAGGTAATAACACGATCAGCCCAATATTATTCTAAAAAAGACAGATTATTATTTCCTCGAATATCTGTTTAAAATTTGTTTTTCGGTTAACCAGTTGTCGATCTCTCGCGATCCTCAAATGTCAAATAAAGTGTGAGCTAAGTCTTATCACATTCGTGCTAACTTTGGAATGAATAATATATTTGTCGAATGTAGAAGTTGACTCTATGTTTTGCTGGGAGAGGTTGAAGATAAAATTTAATTTCATTTACAATGTATACTTTCAATGAATATACATTGTACCTATTCAACGTGCTGGTTTATATTTTGTGAGGGCAAAGTGTGCATGCGATGCGTTTGTTGTCCACAGACGCTGGCCTTGATTTACCTCACAAAATACAAACTTTGAATCAGTTGTAGCATTCCTAATTTTTTCAATCCTTATATTCTCTCATTCCTAGTTCAAATTTGTAACACTGAAAACAGAACCAGCAAAAACGTCGAGATAGTTATTTTCTTAAATAATTTACCAGGACAAAGAAGACACAAATATTAACTTGTGAACGAAAACCCAATTCACATTCGATTTCAACGAATAACTATATATAGTGATTTTATGTTCTGTATCGGGACTGCCAACATTTTCCCACCCGTTTTTTACGAAAAACAAACCGAAAGACAAGGGACTACATTAGAAAAGCCACTAGTTCCCCATTTTAAGACATCAAAATAATAGCATATTACACAACTAAAAATTTACATAACAGATTGCTCGTAAAGATACCGGAATAATTCATATTTCATGCCACTTTGCCACTTTACTACTTGACATTGTTAGCCTTTGATAATTAAACGCGTGTAAAACTTGTCTCATTCATGAATCATCAGGCGGCGAGTGCTTTCTGCGTTACTTTCGAGCTTATCAAAAGTAAATCGAGTATGCTGTGCCACAGGACGCGGTAAACAAATGAACGACAATTTCACACATGCCGTCCGGTTAATCGCGGTGGCCGTGTGCAAGGCTCGATCGCATCGCAAGTGAAGCCTATGCACAATTTAATAGATTTGTTCGTTTTTTGATTGTAATGAATCGGTAGACAGGTCGTTAATAATCACGTTTCGGCTCAGGTTGCATTAGTAATACTTGGCTGGCTTGTGAGGTGACTCGAGGCGACAGCTGAAGTTTGAGTTTATCTATGGTATTCTGTATCCATTGCAGGTAATCAGTTGTTAGGATTCAAAAGTTCACCTTTTTCTCGATTAATACCACTTTTTCTGGCTACACATTATGCTTCATCTTTCATAGTCTCATTTTGACATGTGAATTTCTTTTCACTAAGAATAGCTCTCCACTCCAATACTTTCACACCCAATTCACAATTATTCCTAAATACTAACCTACGTTATATACCCTTCCAAATGTTTTCAAATTCTTTTTTCGAAATTTCTTTCACTTCTCTAATATATATGTTCTACATTAAAATTTCACAAAATAAATTTCAATTCAGTGTAATTCAAGAGATTTGACACATTTGGTAATTTCCTTTCCATTGAATGTTTTATGATTTACTCATGTGTTCTATGGTTCTGTTTTGAAGTTGTTTCAACTTTGGGTATTGTCACCCCTGCGAATAAATTTGACCTTGGTAAATGTATAATCTCAAACTTCAATTTTTCAAGTATCTATATCTCTTACTGCGACCGTAATTTAACAATTGAATACATTCATATTGGCTGAAACATTCATATAATGATTATTTTCAAAAACGAAAGTTTCGAAGTGGTAACCATATATTTATTGCCATACTAAATATTTTTGTGCATGAATGTTATAAACTTTCCACCATTTTTCCATTGATCATTTAATTTGAAGGCTGTCATTACGCCATTACTATTCGTAGTGATATCTTTTGTTTGGCCTGATAGTGGAATTTCACAAAAACTAGAGAAACAACAGGAAACATCGATTTCTCTATAAAAAATATATTTCTGAAAATATTAGGTTATGCTGGTTTTGGCGTATTTGATTTTTTCTAAAGCTTCTGAAATAATTCATAATTGTGCAATGATTAGTGTTCTTATTCTCATTCACTATGCGCTATGAATTTTTTCACTTTTCATTGCACCTGTGGTACACGAACATGTGACAAACAATACTAAGAAATTCCGTCATTAGTGTTATGCAAATGTGGTTATTCTTCATTTTCTTCGAGGTATTTGTTTAGGTGTAGATTTCGCCTGGATGTTATGCCGGCAGCACAAGATATCCTGTTTTTGCTGTAGTATATAATAGAGCAAACGGAAACTCAACCAGACCATCCGGTGATCCGTCAATTATGCTCTTAAAACAATACCTTTGTTTATAACATGCATATCTTTTCCTTCCTCTCACCTAGCATGTTGCATGCGAGTAAACATGAGATTTTCAAACACTTTTTTCTGGCATGTACGAGTATACAAGAAGTTCTCACTGGAATAATTCATTCACTTCAAGATTAAAGGACATTCCTAGGATGTATTTGTCCAATTCGTATGTTTCATATTCTATGTTAGTTGAAGAAAGAAAAAAAATTTAATAGAGAATTCCTGTGGTAAGTGAAGACATTGAAATTTGTGGATCGTGCCTTCCTATATGAAAAGTATAAAATTCTTTTCAAAATATCATATTTACCCTAAAAGATAAAACTCGGAAGTTACTGAAAATTAACTATTGAAATACAAGAGGGACGTATTCTTTACACAAGATGAGGGACCGCCAATGGGATCGCCACTTTCACCAGCCATAGCTAACATATATATGGAGAGGTTTAAAACTCTGGCCATTGAAGAAGTCCACAAGAAACCTCTTGTCTGGTGTTGGTATTTTGACGACACCTTCATAATATGGAACCATGGGAATACTGAACTAGACACCTTCCTAAAACACATCAACAGCGTAACACTTTCCATCACTTTCACAATAAAGAAGGAAGAGCACAACGAATTGCCAGTCTTAGATGTATTGGTGAAGAGGACCGACACTGAGTGGGAAACATCTGTATACCGAAAACCCACTCATACGGGACAGTATCTGAACCCCGAATACAACCACTAGCAATCTATTAAAAGAGGAATAATGAAGACTCTATTAGACCATCCTTTCGGGCTCTGTTATACGAAGAAAGGTCTCGAGAAGGAACTGAACATCATCAAAAATGGTCTTCAACGGCATGGCTACTCCATAGCAATGGTGTAATAGACTTTGGCTAAAAGAAAGCATTAGCATCGCCAGGAAGAGAAGTTGTCACAACCACTGCTTGCACTTCTCTACATCAGAGCGATTCCAAGAATTGCATTTACCGGATACCCTGTGACTGTGGAAAATACTATATCGATGAAACTGAGAGACCATTGAATGTTCGCATTGCAGAGCACAGGAAACACACACAGCGAGGGGAAAACAGCAAATAAGGAATAGTAGAGCATGTTTGGACCCATCAACATACCATCGAGTGGTCCCAAACTAATATCATACAAAGGAAGGAACAATGGTTCAGAAGAAAATTCAAAGAAGCGGCATACATATTGTCCAATAATATATTCAGCTAAGCTAGCGTAGAGATACGCAACATATAGAAACCTATAAATAATCGGAACACGATCAACTCCCGCCAAGTGGCCATCTTCCACTAAACCGGAAGTGAAAAAAGGAAAGCGGAGATAAGTGAAAGTACTCAAATGATCCATAAATAGTCATCTCTCAGATGAATAAGTACAGTCATCACCCGAAGACGATTGTGGATAGTAACAATGGAAACGTCGTGAAGTAACTTGGCTTGGAATCTCTTAATTTTTCATTTTCATTTTATTGTTCAAATGTTCTATTTTTACTTGTATTTTATTTCACTATTATTTCATATCAGGTATTTTTGCTCAATACAAACAATATCAAACAATAGAAGTCCGAACAAATGAAATTTTACTGTCAAGAGTTGTACAATTAAATTATTCTCATCACTTTCTGCTTGATTCCTATCAATATCATTTTTAGCTTTTGCAAAGAAAACTAATAAATCTTTCAATTCTTGCTGTTTCTGAAAATTTCTTTAAAGTTATATATGATAACTTGTATTCTTCTTATTACGTAAATATATGATGCTGATGATTGAAAGAAAACCCATGAAATCAAAACTGTTTCTGAGGATTTCAATCGAAAAGATTCCGTTAATTCTACCAGAAACCTGAGAAAAATTCTATCATATCCATATTTCGATTTCATAAACAATTTTCAGTTTTTCATTACTTGCTTCATTCCGAACCCAGTTTCAGAGTTATTTTAATTCTTTTACAGATTCATATTTTCAAGTTAGTGTTGGGAAATCCCCGCATTTAGCTGCATGCGCTTTTTGATTGAATAAACTTTCAAAATTACTTTTAATATAATTTTCGTAACCCATTTATTCTTTTTTCACTGTGGAATATGTGAATTCGATAAGAAATGGTGGTTTATTGTATCTAAATGTCATCTGTTATTGATAAAATTCATTGATATGTGATCGAATTCGTCAATACTTGATGGAAATCCATTTTAACATATTTATATATCCTTTTCTTGTGGGATTTCAACTAAACAGTTTACAAATCTGCTATGCGTGTACACTATACGAAATCTTCTTCAGTTCTTACATTATTATTGTATAGTGAAACACGTGTTTCGTTTTTGTACACTGTTTGGTGAAATAACAATAATGAAGTTGCTTTTCATGAAATACATTCATTGGCATTCACTCTCATAAATCAAAATAGTGTTTCAGTTAGCACAGCGATGGAAGAAAAATCACTGAATTGCACAGAAATCTTACTACATCTGGATAAAATGCAGACAAATTAATAAATCTAACTTGTTAGCTTCTTTTCTAGTTGAAAATTAAGGCCTGTCCTATATATTACACAATAAAAAACAGTTAATTAACAATTGAGAACCAAATTTTGTACGCTTCTCAAATCCTTGAATCTCGAAGAATTTTTTTCAAATATGTTAGTTGGAAAGCTTTCGACATTAATGTCATAGTATCATATAATTATTGAGTGAATAGTTAAGTGTTGAGAAGTTTTGATCATTGGCACGTCAGTTTTTTTGATTATAAAATTTGTTGTGCTTGATTTTATTGTAGATGATACATAATCATACATTCTAATGAGAAAGGGTTAGAACGAGACCCCTGTGGAACCCTACGTCACGGTCCCAACAATCCATTATTCAAAGAAGCCCATGAATCTGGGTCTGTTGAGATGCTGGGAAACAAAACAAATGAGCGTCATTTTTCTCGCCGTCCGGCTCATTATGATCTGTGAGGCGGGAGACGGGAGACAGGCAGTCTCGTTACATAATATGCGTGAAGTGTAGTAGTGCATTTCTGTTTAGCATAACAGGTAAAAAGGCGGCTCTTGTGGGCGGGCGGCGACAATTTCAAAAGAAATCGATGCATTCGATATTCGGTGACCCACAACAAAACATTTGCACCTGTGCGTTCGATGAGCTCTTGACCCTTACGTCGTCTGTCCAGTTCGCGCTGATGCCAAATCAGGGAGTTTTTCGGTAGAAATACACACTCTATCTAAACCCCGTCAGGTGAAATTGAACAAATTCAGAATATGTATGAATAATTTTTGAGGTGAATATCCGCACCAGTTTTTGAAATTTTTACCCGCTGATCATGAATCTGAAGCAAAAACTTGGTGTTCCGATCTGTTTTTAGAGATACAGTCTCTCAAACATCGAAAAAATCGGCCATTTCAGGAAGTCACTCTCAGTAATGAATATTTGTTAAGGTGAACATAAAATATGAGTCCTTCACATCTAGCTCACTTTGTTCACCATCACTGTATGCTCTTAATATTGTAGTAAAACCAATGTATATAGAGGTAAAACAATTTTGAGTATTTGATTTTCCTCAAAACTTAAAGTGCAAAGGATTGACAATATTCATCAAATTCATATATTCAACGAGTCATTTTTTGTGACGGAAATAGCGTTTGTATCTATCTTTTTTTAAATAGGGATTCAACAAGATGAAAAATTCACTTTTTTGATGTAATATTAAAAGAGTATTGAGATCTTTTTTATACAAATGTTCATTGAAAGAAAACACATACCTACTTATAGAGATTGTCTCTATAACAGAGCAAATACGATTTGCAATTTAACTGAAAATGAAAAAAAGACTCACCCAGATTCGTTTGTAGATTCAACAATCAAATTGAAGCTAAATGACCCTATGAACAACATCACCAATTTAACTACCACCGACATCTTTCACAACTAATTGTATACCTTATATTCCAGGATTATTTGAGATAAGACAAATTGGAAATAGTTATGTTACAACTTCTTACAATACACGAAATATTCTATACTCTATATCAATATCAATATATCTATACTCACACATACGAAACCCAAGAACACAGAAGGAAAAATAAAAATTGTATTCATAAGATGCCATGTTCTTGTGGTAACAGTTACATAGGTGAAACTTCAAGACCAATGTTTCAGACATATTTCATACTTTGAAATTTCTTTGATTCGTTAGATTTTACGTTAACGCAGTAACCTATCTGGGTTATTTGAGAAGTACACTGTACACCTATATAAAGTTTTACCTGTCAATTTCAGATCGTAGAAGGTGAAAAAACTCAAAAAGGTCGATAAAAATCAAACTTGTGCTATAAGAAACAAAAACGATTGATACACCTAAACTGCGAAAAATACTATTTTCTGCAAAAAACATTACTGTTGGCAGTCTATATTATTCAGATCGTAACGTGGTGCAATTTTTCATTTCATTATAGTCTATAATTCTTTTTATATCACGATGAGAACTTGAAATTGTATTGACAAAACTCACTATATTAATTTTCTGTGAAAGCGTATCATTAAAAAAATGTACAGTTTGAACTATGCTTCACTTATAAATTAGGAGAAATGGTCTAATACGCTCGCAAAAAACTTACTTATTAAAAATCATGTTCACTTTGAATTCGATCAAATGGCCGAAACATTAAAAGGATCCTCTAGTTCTCTAGTTATTACTATTTTAATGGTGTCTGATGTTTGTTTCCCCAATAGATGGCTGTCAAACAAATACCGAACAACGTGGTGCCTTCGAAAGATTGCTACTTCTTATGGCTGCATTCAGCTAAATATATTTTTTGGGACCAAAAATTAACCCTTAATACTTGATTATGGCGTATGAAAAATATTAGCCACATAGAAAGTTACAGAAACTCAGGCAGATAACCAAACGTGTATGACATCATTGTAATGGACCTTTTTTCACCTCTTCCACCGACTTTTTCTCACAAAAATCACCGCTGAGGTCGTCACTCTTTCGATTCGCATTACGCAAGCAGTAATAAAATATAATCAAGGTATCTATATCTTCGAAACAAGCGAGCATCAGAAGCAGCGGTCGAAACGGATCCAGCGAGTTTGAGGCGACAGCCAAAACAGCGTTGGCGATCACGATCTGCGATAAGAAATACTGGTCCAAAAGCGAAAGACAGCGATATCTCTGATCGCCCGGCTGCAAAATCAGCAGTCTGCATCGCTATCGAGAGGCAGAGCCACCCCGACTTGACAGTGACGGACGAGAGAGACACTGCACTGGCGGTCCACTAATAAAAATGTCCGCAGGGATTCTCAAGACGCCATCGCGGAATGCAAACGTGCCAACTTATGTTTGGTATTTCAGTTTATGGAATGATTATGTTGTATGATCGCGAAATGGGATAGATGACAAGGTAATAGCGGCAATCTTCGGATCGGGAGTTAGAAAGTGAGGTTATGATACATGACTCGAGTAAGTTTTTCGACGACGAATTGTTCTTAAACCCGTTTTCCAGGTGAGTTTCTCAGTTGTATATAATGAAAATAGAAATTATCGGTGACAAGGCGAAACAAAATTCATATCGTTACACGAAATCTGTCGAAGATACAAAAAAATATTATGAAATGATGCAAACATTGGTAGAGATCTTATGGCCACATGAATGTTTACGATAAAGAACAAAGTGTGTGACACACATATTTTTTATAATATTGATATAGAACTTGTGTTAACGAAGTGTAGGCAAAAGTATATTTGTCAGAATCGAACAAACCATTCTCAAAAAATGTGAAGTGCCATACCCAATATTTTACAATTGTAATTTTCATGCAAATCTGTCGACGATTAATGTGGTTCATTACTTGATCTGAAAAAAAAATTTATTCATTATGTGTTCTGTTGCATAATATCTGGAGGTCCACAAGACAATGCAGTTCTTGATACTTGTGTGGTTCTCGGGTGTAATTTCGGATTCGAATGCAACCAATCTTAGGAATTCTCTGAACTTATGAATATGGATCACATATGATGGGTTCCAACAGAAGGTACATATTCAAGATGGAATCTTAGTAGAGAGCAGTAGCAGTTTTAAGCACTTGGTATCAGTAAAGTCTGACGTGAATCTTCTTAGGAAGCCTAGCACTTTGAGAGAGCTATCAATAGTGACTGATAAGTGCGACAGAAGCGAGAGTGGGTTGTCTAGAAGTGAATACAATTTTGATGGAAATTACTCAATCTGGAATAAGTTTTGTGAAAACAAAACGCACCTTCGTACCTACTGTTTCTATATTCTTCTTTTATTTCCATTATAAGTTTCTTGGAGTTGTATATTGCTTCACCAATATTTTACAAGTATCCATCAACAGCGAAAATCAGTTTTCAAATATGACACTATCTTTGTATGTCAACAAAAGTCAACTTACGCGTTTTCAACATTTTCATTTGTTTCTGAAAAAATGATGGTATCGACAACAACATTAATCAAGTATCAGTTGATGACTAAAATAAATAGAAAAATAATTGGTACCATCCTGCAGCGAAATTAGAAATATCCCACTAGGCCTACACCAATATCAGTAAAATATTTTTCAGGCTGATCCGAAAGTTGACACATGTTTACAAAAATTTTTATTTTCTCATTATGTTTATATTCATATTGAGATAATTCATTGTATAAGTGTTGAAAAAAATGGGAAACCATGTTTGGAAGAATATAAGTACCAAAAATTCCAAAAAACTCTATAGATTGGAGAGTTCCCAATTTATTTAGAACCTGTAGTACCATTTGAAGACTGGCTTCTCAATCTCCAGATGGACCAAATATGATGATGAAAACTCTTGATACGGATACTGCAAATCACTTTGATTTTCACAAGTCTGAATGCTGACTCTGAATTACAACATAACAGAGTTTTTATATATGTGTTGATGAGTCTTCAATAAAAGGAAATATCTGAAATTATCAAGTATATTGAGGTCTGAATTTCATTAATAGGAGAAATTGACACATGGTTGATGAGTCAACGGAAGAAATAAATATTCCAGTTCTAGACGATATATAGTTATTAAGTGGTGAGTCATAAAATCTAAGTTTCAGACTTACTTTGAAGTTACTCTCTACCTCAGCCATGATGGATGAAGTTGAAACAGACAACAATAGAGAAAAAAGTGTGTAATAGAAAAGTTTTTTTTCCTGGTCATAAGTTCTTTGAGGCAGACCTTCATTTTTCACTTCACATATAATTCTTCATATTGGCAGTTAATAACTGAAAGGATATGACTGTATCTGGATCCTGCTGAAAATGGTATTTCAAAGACATCAATAGATTTTGATTCCACAGAAATCTTTTGTAGAATGAAATGATGTCGAGTTCATTATTATGGAGGAATTCACAGTTAAAAAACGAATTTGACTTATTAACCATCATCTAACGAATGTTTTCATTACGAATATGAAAATGTTGGTGGCTCCCCTGAAAGTGAAAAATAATAAGACAATATAAGTACGTCTGGTCTTCGGTTTACCAAAAAAAAATAATAATCAACGTCACTTATTTCGACTGTAAAATATAGATGTCATTCCATGGAATCGTATCACCGACAGGTAACAATAATTTAATCTCTCAACTGCAAAACAGGTTGAAATTGATATTAATTCAGTTCTTGAGTAAATGTATATCCAGTTAAAGTTCGAAACCTCAGGACCAACTTCAAAGAGTACTTGAAAATAATGAAAGTGAATTACCACTCCCGTAGAATACTGTAGTAGTACGTACCATAGAGTACCAAAAGTATTCAACAACTCACATTCTCACATACCGCATAAATCAAAACTGGAACCAATCAGTTGACTGCGTATAAATTAGATCTCTTTTGCTTCACAGTTTTTTTACTGCGTTCCTTATAAGCCGTTATTAAGCAGCCATTTACCAATATCTAAAAATGAGCAAATTGAATAGACCCGTGTACAGTCGCTTACATTATAATTTTTGATTGTGCATAAATAAATGTTAATGAAAGGTAATAGAAAGACTACTTTAGACTACTTAAATCCGACATAAATATTCATGGGGGATTCGTACATCTCGGAACAACTATCCATCTACTTCATTCCGATTTGACAGCCACTCTTCGAAATGAAACAATGTGGATGGATAGATATGTGAAATGTTTAACTGAAGTCCGTTGTGCTGCTTTTTGTCTTGGCATTTCCTTATTGTGCAATGAAACATCCATCCAAGCTTGCCACAGCTCATTTCATTCCGCTTTGATTCAAACCGAAAATGAGAATCAAAAAGAAAGTTATATAGAACTAAATTCAAATTCTGATTACTGTAATAGATTCTGCAAAGGACGATGAAATATCTGAAAAATGAGGTTGATATTTTATAAATATTAAGGTAATATTTTTGATGAAACTCTTATTGTTCATTCAGAATAAAATTAAGGAAATGTCAAGTTTCCCAGATCTTGTTCTTCAAGTTATTGAATTTAACATATTCATGTATCTATCAGAATTCTTACAAGACAGGGGAAAATATACAAAAGCAATACAATATTTATTTTGTTTGTATCACCAGACTGCGTTCTTCCATCTTGGAATGACGATCACCATGAAAATGAAGTTCTTGGAATGTGATAAATACCACATCAAATATTTGATACAGTGATGTCGCTTTTTGCTACTCTACAAATCTTGAGTATTCGTTTGCTTAGAAATAATATACCAACCTTCACAAGATGAATGATTGTGTGGAACTAGTAAGTACAATTCTAACAAAACACTGATACTGCTTGTTTCTGCAACACATTGAGTTGAAGACTAACTTTCGTAAGAACTACTTCATTATCTGCTAATGATATATTTGTAAACGATTAGATCGTATTCAACGAATTTTGTTGAAAACAAAAGTAATGATTAACAAAGTATGCTTGAATAAATGGAAAAACTTTTCCTCAGTGCATGAACGCAACTGTTTTGTTTTCTTTTGTCAGATTTTGATGACGCATGTGTAATGATTCGTTGCCCCAAGTGTATCTATTTTTATATAAATAACATTTAAAATTTTGTACCCATTTCATATCGCTACACTTTCCAATATTTGAGATTCTCCACACTTTGTGATAGTTGAGTTTTTTTCAAAATGGCTAAATCTATGTAAAGTAAAACTATTGAAAACACATTCATTGTCATTTGTATTCACAAATGGAAATCTAATACTAGGTAATCATTGATTTTTATTTCAAAACTATTACTCTCAATGGATTCGTTTACCATTCTTACCCTTTATTAACCGACTAGACGTATGAAACATTCTATAAATAAATGCAGCACTCACTATATGGCGTGATAGTAACTAGTACTCATAGTACGCCTCACAAATTAACTTATTGCCCGAACAAAAGAAACATTAAGTGAATAAGACCTGGAGAAAAGTTGTGAACGGTTGTTGTAATAGAGCACAAAAGAGAATATGGTGACCCATTCAGAAGTCAACAATGATAATTCCGGCAATTGTTGAATAGTGTATACAGAGTGTTGCATCCCACAATAAAATGTTATTTAAAAATGTTATCATTGATTTTGAAGTATCGGTCAATTCCATCAACTGCCAGATTTTTCTGCCTTCATGTTTGTTTTGTAGGGTTAACTACATACGTCAATATGCATTTCTTTCACCACTTCAAAGATTGTACTAAGATACTATTCTTCAACTTCAAAACAGGAAAAGGTATCCTGGTTTCATGTAGTTCATGCAAAATGGTATGAACTTCAGTTTTTTCATCATTAAAAATATTTGTTTCTCGTCACTTGTTACCAACATAAAAAAGCGCTTGTGATAGGCGTGGTTGTCACTTGTTACCAACTTAAGAAAGGGCTTGTGACAGGCGTGGCCTCTCAGTGGACAATGTTGTACATTTGAGGAGACTTAACAACATGACAACTAGCAATGACTATTCAGACTCATTTTCGAATATATACAAGTATACAATATACAAATATACAGAAAATTCAAAGAGTTCTGAACTAAGATCAAACATGCTCACTTCCACCATCTGAGAAAAAAGTTAATATCGTTTTTTTGTCAACGTGTGATGTCATTCTAGAAATTAATGAAAATAACACCTTCTTTATCAAAACATATGAATATACGAGAATGCGTCTTCAAAAAAATTGGCCAAATTAACTATGCATGCGTTAATCAGTTACTTTTTGCTTGTTGCAAGTCAACATAAGAAAACGATAATTTTTCAATTGAAAACCTTATATTTCCGTTTACTGAACGAGGAACTGACAAATTGAATGATTCTTGTATTACCTTCAGTTATTCATGAAAACACAAAATCCCAATTCAATAAATTATGTATTTACTAAGCTTACAAAGAAACTGTAAAATTGTTTAATCTAAAAATTGTTTCAATAAACAATTTTTAGATTAAATTTCACCAAAAAATGTTATTAGCAATCATTTCATCATTACGTCTGTGCGTTTTTTTGAAAATTTGAACAATTTTAGCAATATGTAATTACATTACAAATAAAAACAAACTAATAGAAATAATCCATTGCTACATTTAGATTTCTACTCTTATAATGCTATCGATTATTTTCAAAAAGTGAACGATCTGTTTTTTTTTAATTTTCCAATAAAGTTTTTTCTAAAGCTTCTATAAAATAGCTCCAAGTAATGGAAAAATCCTATGTTTTCAATTTGAATATGATCTGAAGTTTTATAACCACATTTAAGGAGCAAATATCAACTTATTAACAAAACCAGAAAAACACTCTTTCCGAAGACCAGAACTGCAACACTCTTCTCGACGAGCGTCAACAAACCAAGTTGGCGTTCCCAGTAGATGAAGAAACGAGTTTATTTCTCATTCTACACGAGAGATTTTTCTTCCGATATTAAAATTATAAATCTGCTAAGTACGGTTCCTGTAGTTGTGATTTCCTCCTAGAATAATTCCTGGTGTTTATGGATCTTCATTCAGATTTCTTAAATAGTTTTTGAAAACATGTTCCAAAAGTAACTGGAAACGTGATTTGGAAATTTTAAAACTAACACTATTGTGGTTCAACTGCAAAACATGTTGGGTATCGAACAAGGTTTCCTGAAAAATGGTTTGGAATATTTGAAAGGGTGATCGAAAAGTACCTCAGTTATCTTCATGCTGTTTTGAGAAAAACAAACAACTTTGTGAATGAAATAGTTTTGCAGAGTAAAAGATTATGTCATATTTCACATGTCTAAATGAGTAGAATCATATGACTTTCATACCATTTTATAGCTACCATTATTTTTTTTTACTATTTTATTATTGCTTCAGATATTTTTCAACACTGAACAGTTCCGGTTATCAACTAGTGTCCCATTTGGATAATGGAAACAATGAACTACCTATGAACTCCCTAGGTCTTCACTAAATTTTTCGTTCTCTTCTGCTGAAGTTCCATTTTTCGTGGGCCAATGGAACCAGACCACAAAAATATGAAATGTAAAATGCACACTTATGATGAGGTCCTTTTTCACATCAAAATGTGCATTTATCCATATTTTGAACACACACATGTAGTCAACTCAAGAATAACTCCATCATTTCTTTCCATAATCATACAATTATTTATTTTATTAAATACGGATAATAACAGATTGGAGTAAAGATGGTTTTATCGTCAGCTCATGAAATTCTTCAATGTTAGGCCCTCTGTGACTTTCATCCTCCTCCGATGATTCACCAGAACTTAACAGTAGCTTTCCAAAAGGAAAAGTTATACTTCAAAGTTCAGTCTGGATATTATAAAATCAACTATTTGGAAAATGCATTGTTGCATGGCTTCCAGTTCCCACATCGAAAATAATTCAGAAAATGAGACAAATAGCACAACCGTCCTGTTTCAAAACTTTACAACAATAATATATTTTTCACATATAGTCAGTGGGTATGCTTGAAGATTGGCTATAAATCAAATAATCTGAAGGAACAATCCGTTCGAGACAGTTTCAACTCCCTACAATGTAGGTTAATGGACTGACGCTTGTCAAAAACCAACTACTCCCTTGGAATATACCACCAAGGGCATTCGATTATATCCGACAGGTGTCAGTGCAGGATTCTTCATTGAAGTTATTCCTGCATATGGCTGTTTGGCCACTCGTCAGCGCAAAGTAGTGTCTATCATCAACATAAAGTCGATGATTTCCGATAATTGAAAATCGAATTCCTTCCTCGAACTAGGCTGAAGCGGAAAACAAGCAACAGGTTTTTCAGCGCCCCACCTGTTTGTGAACGAGGTAACCAACCGCATATCCGAAATTTGTATTCGGATTTGTATTCCTCGTATAAGGAAAGGGAACTTTTCACATATAGTCAGTGGGCATACTTGAAGACTGGCTATAAATCAAATCATCTTAATTATTTATCTTGAAATATTTGCAAAAAACGGAAATACTTTTTTCACTTGACTTTTCGTAACTTCTATAATTTTTTTCGGGTTTTCTTCTTCAGAATAAGTTTTCAGTTTGTGAACCAGACTCAGCGTAAGATCCAGTTGTTCTAATTTTCCTCGACAACCCAATAACTCATGAACCAGTGGAACTTTCAATAGCAATGTTTGAGCGCCACATACCAGTTCTCTTGGACACGCTATCATTAAAGGCAATATATCAATTAAACTTGTCATGTAGCACCTTATCGAAATGCCCGTTCGAGCATGTTAATTGCGAAAAAATGTAATTAAACTTTTTAATGAATATGGTAACCAGCAATATCGTCTAATTATCGATCTGGCATACCAGATCACTTGTTTAATCATCATCTAATCGATTAAAACTATAGTGATTTTATCTCTGGACTGTATAGGCCCATTATCGCATTAGGTCTAAGTAGTAGCACAGCAATGGCGGCGAGTAGTCTTCTGAAACGGGTTTATTATTTTACATTCAATCCAAAGTTGTAAATATTGAATATGACTAAAATTTCATTATTTGAGCAAGCGCTAACTTTTGAAAAATGTTTAATAATGTTTCATATTTTTGTACGTTGATCACCTATCTAAATTTTAAACTTGGCGCTCCGGTCTACTTACTCTATTTCAGAAACTTCCTTTTGGTAATGAAATAATAATTTATTTTTTCGATCGCATTTGCATTCTGCAAATGTATTTGCTGTCGTTCCTATAGAATTTCTGTTTGGTATTATTTGTGGGCAAACATCACAAAAAGTTCAAGTTGAAAATTGATTTTTTTTTGCTGAATTCCGAAAATGTTCAAAGCTGTTAATGACAGCTGTAACTTAACCTGTAACCTAACCTAGCTAGAGCTAGATTCAACTAGTGTAGCTGGTACTGAAGTTTCATAACGTAGTCTTTACGGAAAAAGATCATTTTGAGGAAATTATCACAAAAAGTCAAAGTTGAAAACTGATTTTTTTGCAGAATTCCGCAAATGTTACATAGCTGTTAATGACAGCTGTAACTCAACCTAGCTAGAGCTAGATTCAACTAGTGTAGTTGGTACTGGAGTTTCATAACAAAGTCTTAACTGAAAAAGATAATTTTGAGGAAATGAACCTAATTTCAAATTTTGTCAACCTTCCAAACATACCAAATGAGAATGGTATTAGCAAATCTTAGTTATAGCTATATTTTCCTTCAGATGTTACTCGTAAAAGTTTTTGTCGGATTTATTCTTCATTCAAAAAACTCAATTATTTCATATTTGAGTCTGGAAGTCATATTTTTATGCTCAAGAAGTAGTTCACTCAAATTAATTTAGCGAAATGCCAAAACTCAAAATGAAGTACATGTCTCATTTGGAGTTGATCAGTAAGCATTTTTGCATATTTTATGTAGAAATAGTGTAACCATTTTGAATGTCTCATGCCTAGGTAAATAAATCATCAATTCAAGCTTGTCTATATCCACTGACATAATTCAATATAAACTAAATGTACTTACAAGGGATCAAGATAAAAGTGAATATAGCATGCTTCCCGTCTGTCGACAAACTGAAGAATACATCGAAATGACGTAGTAACAATTTTTTTTGTATAGGTACGTATACTTTATCGACACTTATTTAACGCATGTATCCACCTTGTGTTTTATACACTCCCCTATCGCACGCCTATGTCGCTATGACAAGATGACTGGAACTTCCATCGGACAGGTTAAATGCGGTGTAGAAAATGTGAACGATGATTTTGACAAGTCCCGCCTCGAAGTTTAATTTCTTCTTATCGTTTATTCTTGAATCAGCCTACCATGTGTGTGAGCTGTTACGATTAAACCGTTAGAGTTCAGAATATTTCTGCTATCATATCATATCATATCCCGAAATTGGTTCAGCGTACTCTTGATTTTGGTACCCGAAAGCGGTTTGACTATAGAGTTGAGTGATGTTCTTGGTATTTGGCTTTGATAGATTTTTAGTGCTAGTTTCTGATGCAGAGAATTTCAAAATTCAATTTTACATACTCGCATGTTTAATAATCATCCATCTTTCTGATGGAAGTGCATGAAATCCTTCCTACAGGGCCCAAGGAATATTGATTTAAGTCCTCAATGAAATGAGAGAATATCGTTACAAACAGTTAAGTCGACTCAGGAATTACATACAGCGAAAAGGTTAATGAGTGTCCTAAACCCAAACTATCATTTCCATATGTTGCCCGTGCGAGGGTATCTATGGTACAGCACCAAATCAGAAAATGAGTCAATAAGAATCGTGAAAAATAGTGTGAAAATACACCTAGACATTGTTCAGGTAGAAAGCATTCGAATGAAATAGATATAACGAAGACTTGAGATACAGGCAATACAATGAAAAGACAGATCCAATTCGTTATGTTTTTTTGCGACACTGAATCACAGAAAACAAGTAAATCATGCAGCAAAATATGACAATAATCCAATAAAAGACCTGTATAAACTAGTACAGGAACCAATCTTGTTGAAATTGGGGTTACGAAAAAACGTAAGGATAAACGCAATAAGCCCATGAGGCTAGATTTTTTCCGGAGATTTGAAGACTCCCAAGGACTAACAGAATCTTGACTCGGTATTAAACAGAACAAAATAGAACTATCTGACTTGTAGTCTGGAAGTTGTTCTGTAGAACATCTCACAGTACCAATACTTCGTCTGTCTGTTCAAAACGTGAACCAATCAGAACAACGTTCTGCATGGATTCTTCATCAGTACCCCACCACTATTCTCTAAAAATATAAATTCAAGTGCATATGTAGCTCTCCATCCAGGGGTTGCTGAAACTTCGAGATTCTATACTCTTACTCGCAGTCAACGCATATTCTACAGATGATGCTCGCCGCAGTAGCGGGTGAAAAGTTACTTCCGACCACGGCCTTCCAGCCTGGATTTTGTTCTTTATAAGTGTATACATCTTTATGCAGATTTTCTGCCTATCAAAACAAGAGAAAAATACAAATGCTAACATTGTTGTAAACTCATTTTTAGTTAGTTTTCGATGAATAGATCATCATCTCGAAACACGACAGATTCATCTTCGATACGTTCAATAACAGGGCCACATATAAGCTGCAGAGATATGCCTGCGGCAAGATGAGGATGAACCGATGGATGACGTCTTCTTTAGTAACATTATAGACCTCGGCTTATCAAAGTACCGGAAATTCGGTTTCCTCATGTTGAGTTTAAAACTCAGTCAGATTCATCATGGCACACTGAAATAGGTGTTCATCTCATAGGACTACCGTAGTCGAGTGATTGGTATTGAGGTTCGAAACATCAGGTGCAAGGCCTGATGAGAGTCGCCTGGGAACTGATGACCGACCATCAGAGTAAGACGGTATTGAAAGAACTCTTTGAACCCCAGAGAATATATCAGGACCACTCTGTTAATACGGTTGTTATGGTTTGTGGAGTCCTTGGTGGAATGATGCCTCTCTACTCTCGAATCTTGAAATCACGCCGTCTTTTCTCACTAATGCGGAAATCCAAGCCAGACAATGATCATTGCGTCTCCTTAAGGCACATGATTCTCACACCCAACGATCACTTTACTTTACCCCAAGGTGTAGGGAGCGGTCATTATATGATGATGCTGGCGCTTATCGCTTATAATATAATATGATAAAATCAATAGATTTCGAAGAGAGGGCTAACTATCCTTTTTCAGTTAATATTTCAGTTTGAACTTTTTGGAATGTACTTGATGTTGTATCCCACTCCGCATATTTTAGCACCTCTCTTCGAAATTAATTAAATCTACATACTCTTAATGAACAAAATATAATATTTTCACACTAACAGAAATGATTGGGTGTTAACATTCTTATGATGAATGCAGTGCAAGCAGCATAAAAATATGAAAATACTCGTACACGCAAAACAATAAATTCTCATGCATGGTAAGGGAAAGCTGAGCTGTTTACATTCTGTATCGATGCACCTGTGCACATAAGAGAAATAAAGCGTGCCCACAAGCTGTGAGCAAAAATATTCAACTCGTTTAACTTCTCTAAATATAACTTGCACTTGAGATTCGTTTGATGGAGTCGGAACAATACTGATTAATATTATATAGGGTTCTCTGTATTGTAGGATTTTCAT
Source organism: Leptinotarsa undecemlineata (assembly GCA_015342065.1). Classification (NCBI taxonomy): domain Eukaryota; kingdom Metazoa; phylum Arthropoda; class Insecta; order Coleoptera; family Chrysomelidae; genus Leptinotarsa; species Leptinotarsa undecemlineata. The sequence goes on from WOGP01000018.1 coordinate 37,073, forward strand.
AAAAAATAATCTGAAATTATATAGTTTAAGTATAAGAATTTTACATTTGGGAAAAATGATATCTTTAATATACATACATACTCACTCATATCCTCCAAAATATTATAGTGAATGCAAACATCACTTTTTTGTGAAAGTAAATGGTATATCGTGTAAATCAATTGAATATTCTTGGATTGAAAGAAAGGTTGATTTCCCATATGAGCATATGGATCTACCAATCGTATTAAAGGTAATTTTACTATTGGAAATTGAATTGGTATCCTCAACACCGATACGTTTTTACCAGAGAGTATACAATAAAGAGACTGCGTGCCTGCCGAAAACTATGTGTGACGAAAAACAGGAGCAATGTATCAATATCAATCTCAAATTTCTCGTTAAATTGAAAAACTTCGACTGAGTGCTATAAATTGTTGCAATAGGCATATGGGGACAATTCTCTATCCCGTGCACATGTTTTTGAGTAGTGTAAGCTCTTTAGTGAGGGCCGAGAGAACAAGGGTATCCAAATGAAAATTCAAGACAATGTTGATCATTTTTTTCGACATTAACGGTATCGTGATGAGTGAATGGGTTCCAGAGGGTCAGACTGTCAACCAGACTTACTATTTCACAACACTGCGAGAACGAGTTCGTAAGAAACGGCCCGATTTGTGGAAAAACAACTCGTGGATTTTGCACAGGACAACGCACCTGCCCATAACGCGGTATTTAGCCGATAAACGCACAACAGTGCTCGAACACACGCCGTACTCACCGGATTTAGCACCGTGGGACTTTTTCTATTTCAAAGATAAAATCTGCTTTGAAAGGGCCCCCTTTGATTTGATGGAAGCGGTAAAGCAAAAAACGGGAGAGCTCCTGAAAGCCATCATCAAAGAAGACTTCCAGCACTGCTTCTATCAATGGAAAAAAACGTATGGAAAGGAGATGGCTAGGGGAGGGAAAAATACTGAAGAGGAGCATTCGAATAATTTTTATAATGAAATCTTTTTTTTTTCGTCTCGCAGTCAACGCATTTGGCACCAATGCCGATGATGTTTGTCGTAGTTGCAGAAGAAACGTTTGGTACTTCCATTCGAGGTTCCTTTCTACCATGGCCAACCAGCTCGGATTTTGTTCTCTTTGATCGACATCTTGGTATGCAAATAATACTTCATTGCCTTTTACTGACAAAGATTGGGAAGATACCAAACGCACTCATTCGAGCTTCAAACACAGATTGCTATACAAATTCAAGTATCAGTTATCAGAAGAAATGGAACTCAGGTTAGTTAAAACTCTTATTTACCCCCATATCGAGTATTTTTGTTAGGTGTATTACAATGTTTTGCCGCAATATGACAAGCAGAAGTTACAACGTATACAAAATGCTTGCACACCATTTTTGTTCAAAATGAAGGAGCTGACTGTGAGGTACAGAGTCCAATATTTGATAAAATTTTTTTTGGGTAAGTTACTTCAAACTAAAACACCTAGTTATTTATATAAGCAGGCATTCTGACATACGTATGGTAAATTTGAGAATTAACTCATTCAACATACCTAGACACCGTACTTCCAAATTTCAAGGATGTTCTTATCTGGATGAAATTTTACCACTTTCAAATTATAATATTCATCAGTTTAAGAAAGAAATAAAGTCACAGATGCTTACTGCTCAGTGTTAATTTAAAAAATTTTAAATTCAATGTATGGTAGTGCAATGAAATTGTTAAATTGACCAAAACAATGTTAAGAATGTTGAGAGTTATTAGCAACTATATGATCTATAACTTTTTTCTTCTCTATTATTGTTATGATAGTAAATAAGTATTTCTATAATTATTCTCTTACACTCACTGTATAATTTTTGGGAGGGGTGGAAGGTAGCATTTAGCTAACCCTTTTCCTTTTATGTATAATTGTATTTTTTATGCATAATAAACGATATTATTATTAAAGTACAATTTATTTAACAACCATCAAAGAACGGTATATCTCTGAGGATACACTATAAAAAAACACTATTGTCTATTTTCCACGATAGTTCTATATTTGTTGACTAATGTCAACAAAGAAAATGTGTAAAAACAATTAGTATCTCAATTTCTCATTTTCTTGACTTGATTATTTTCGTCAACGTGTGGAAAAAAATATTCGTTCACCGAAAACGAAGTCCAGACGGCCTTAAGAACATATTCTTCAGCGGTCAACCTAAGTGCCACTTAAGTTTATTATTTGCTTTTCATGTTTGCTTGGAACTTGAAAATCGGATTTGTGTTTTGAATTAAAACAAATTACGTCTAACAAAACAAACATAACCTCAAGTCGTATGATTCTTCAGTTATGTCTACTTGGGTAGTTTGTTTATAGTAAAAACACATCTAAAATCAATCTGGACTTTAAAAAAACATTACCTGAATATACGTTGAATATTCCATAGTTACTTCGTAGTTGGATATTCATTTAATTTTCTTATCGAAGTATTCATGTGAATTCGCATTACAACTCACTTTATCCAAATTCAAAAAAGAAGTTGATAAAAATAAATTTGTAGTAGCTGCTTTTCTTGATTTAAAGAGGGCGTTTGAAACAATTGATTATAATATTCTTCTAATAAAATTAAGAGGTTGTGGCATTGATGGTGATGTTTACCAATGGTTATCTGACTATTTATCTCATAGAAAGCGAAAAGTCAGAGTTCAAGACAATATCTCAGAGGAATTGGATATACATGTAGGTGTGCCTCAGGGTAGCGTTTTAAGACCTCTGCTTTTTATCTTATACTTAAATGACATAAACTTGTTTATGAATGTTGATTTTGTAAATTTATTTGCAGATGATACACTATTGACATGCTATGATACAAGCTCAGATAAAGATAATAATAAAATGAATGTCGCATTAAAGGATGTAAAACTAAAGGAATGATTAATACAACAAAATATAAATGGAACAACTTTGATTTAAATGAAATTAATCTACAAATCGATAATGATAACATTGAAATTGCGTAATGTATCAAATATCTTGGATTCCAGTTAGATAATTTATTACTTTTTGGCAATCATCTCGATTATATATGTAAAAAAATATCTAAAAAACTATATTTCCTGTTTGAATTGAAGGGGTTATATGTTCAGGAGTGATCAATTTTTGGAAGATTTCCTTATCCTTTTTCTGTATCAAGATGGAGTAGTAGAAAGCCAAAAACTTTCTTTCCCAAAAAATATATTTCTTGTATTTTAATATAATTTATATTTCAGGTACTCATTTCAATGTTATTCATTTTTCCATGGATTTTGAATCGCAGTGGAATCATATTAGACATTGAAAATCCGAACTTATGAAATTCACTGTGAAATACTGCCAACCACTTTCAAATATGAATCTTACTGTACTGAAATCTCTAGCGTAGAATAAATCCAAAATGATTACTGCTACCAAAAACTAGATACTCTAGTTCTCCAGATGAATAGGACACTCGCGTCGAGAAAAGTGTTTCAGACTAGAAAATCTATTTCACCTCCTGATGATGATTTCTTTGTTAATAAAACGTGCGCCAAAAAAGTGTTATAAATATAAATCTCCATTGAAAGCACATACATATTTTTTGATTATACTATTTTACCTTTGACATTTTTGACATCTTGATGTTATTATCATCGCTATTATTATGCGGAATAAAATAGTCATTAATACTTCTTTCCGATAGGTATGATAAAAGAGGCACCAACAGTGATCCTATCATTTTGTATCTGATATAATATCTCCGATATGTTTTTTGTTTATATATACTGATAACTTCCTGTGAATATAATGAAGTTTTTTCAAATAAAATCAACGAGTCTTTACTTTTTTATCAATGTTCTCTCCCATGATACGTCCTCAAAAAAAGTGAAAGTGATAAATATATATTCCCATGATCTGCTTGGCTCAATTACCAATTCAATACACTCACTTATGTAATTAGGTTCTTCAATTTCCTCTTTAAACGTAAACCCCATTTCCATTAATCATTCGAGACGTGTTGTGCTATCTCAATTGACGCCGCCAAGTTAACAGATGCTGATGAAGTATATATTCACTGATGAGAGATTAGAGCATGAATATGACATAAATTGATTTAATTCGATATTATCTACAATTAGTTCATTCGATGTCAAATCTTCTGATAACGGACGTTGTGAATATGTATTTGTTGCTGGTGGTTTAACTTTGCTAAAGAAACACAATGTTAGCATAATTTCCTATTAAATATTTCTTACTTTTTGATATTTCACCCTCTGCAAATGGTTTTCATTAATGAGGTGTACCGAAACTCAGAAAACATCCTGTATGTGTATTCATGTAGACTATCGAATACTCGTTTAACATCTAGACATTACATTCTTTTGACGTGTATCAAAAGAAAAATAGTTGTGTTTCCAATGGTGACGTTGTTCACCAAGTCAATTTTTTAGTGTTTTGAAAATGGAAGCTGACCAGAATATAGGTGGGATGCAACTGGCTATATCTAATCTTTTCTACAAAGTTTGAGAAGTCTCTAATATATGAATTTTGCTACTCGAGCTTAGCTTACTATGAGGCAAAGCGATGTGTTCTTATTGCAGTAACTTTGAATATAAGAGAATTCGATTATGTGGTATAATTATCTCCTCCAACCACTTGTTTAAAGTTTTTCGTACATATTCGTTTTTAGCGCCGGGATGCTGAGACATCTGAAGAAGTTAATCATTCACCTGGGAAACAATTCCTGGATCTCACAGAAACGAAGGAAGGAGTTTCCGATATTGCAGACCAGAGCTTGTTATTCGTAAAGCAAGAGTTGTTTTGACAACACAGTCGTATCACAGTAGAATAATACAACCAGTAGGCTTTTTAACCACGTGATCCGCCCGAATTGACGTGAACCTTCAACCGTTCTTAGGATAAGATTCTCATTCAACGCGTTCAGTGCTGTAGTATCGAAGGATTCGATGTTACCACGGGCATCGGATTAGTTATAATAAACGGTCGGAAATTCACTGTTATTATTATTGTTTTTATTTTTTGTAGTTGGTTATAAGTAACTTATCATAAAATTTTCTATAATGTCCCTACATTTAGTTTTTATATAAGCGCACGTCTATGGTAAAAGAACGAAATTGGATCCGCACTTCGTTTCGAGGTCATTGAGAATTTTGTGAATTTATGAATGAAACTGGTGGGAGTGGACTTACTGGTTGATTTTTACTATGACCGTATAAACGGCAATTCTCACTTGGTGATATCATTTCAGTAGTCAGAATTAGCAGTATCTAGTAAGAAGTTCTTTTGTCAACTTTCTGCTGGCGACATGCTAATTGTCCTTTTTTCATCATTGTCCTTGAACTTCGTTACAATGATGAAACATACTTTGCCTGAAGGCACAAAAATTTCTTATCGACAAAATGTAAGACGTACGTATTTCTTCATATACCTACAATCGTTCACATGATGTTTTGTCAATGAAATATAACAATTACAATAAATATTAATTTCATAGTAGATAATTGAATAATTAAATAAAGTACCGCATGAAAGTACAGCTGATTAACGGAAAAACAGATTTTAAACAGACAGAAATGAATACGAAAACTCAAGTGATGAGTCAGGTATTGAAATCTGTCCAAAACAATCAGTGCTAATTTAAAAAATTTAAAATTCAATGTATGGTAGTGCAATGAAATTGTTAAATTGACCAAAACAATGTTAAGAATGGACTATATAAAGCCAGATCCTGTTTCTGTATATGTCTCAGAATGTTTAATTTATGTTGGTGGATGATTGAGTATTTAGCGACATTATAAATGCTTGACTTTTGTATTGAATTTGTTTTCGGATTCGAAAGTTTATTGTTATTTATTAAATAGTGATTTGTTCCAATAATGAACCATGAAGGTGGAGATGGCAATTCATGAGTTTTGAATATTTTTTGTGCGATCAAAGTATCGTTGGCGAAATTCTTGTAGAAAAACTTTTTGAACGTCCATAGTTCAAGGAAAGAAGTATTGACTATATCGTTTTCGAAAAAATCGCCAATCTCTTCAAGTTGGGAACCGACACTCACAGAAAAACTTCTGAAATTCATTCTACCAGTAGTTCTAGTATCCTTTTGCAGTTTCAATTCGATTCAGACTCACAAGTCGCTTCAGCGTACTTCCAGATAGTTCTGAGCATCATTCTATTGCTATTGTTAGATCGCTCGATCTCGCTACTCAGTGCGATGGCGAAGGTCATTGATAAGATTCTCTTGAATAGACTTGTTCGCCTGGAAGATAGCATGAAACTCATCCCCGGAGGAGCAATTCGGATTCCGGCGAGGTCGGAATACCACTTCCCAATTGATCCAGGTTGTTCACGAAGTGAAGAACTCCTTCAATCAGGGGAGGAATACAGTTATGGTATGGTGCTGTTTGACATCCAAAAAGCTTTCGATAGAGTTTGGATAGAGGGATTTGTCGCCAAGATGTGGTCGGCATGCATGCCCTTATTTGTGATTAGGATTCTTCAATCCTACCTGAGCAACCAAACTTTTCGCGTGAGAGTGGACCAAACCACATCTATGAATTATCTAATAAAAGTAGGTATCACGCAGGGGTCCTGCCTGTCACCGCATTTGTACTCTCTGTACACGTACGACTTTCCGATTTTTTCGAGAACGAATGTAGGTATATACGCAGATGACACTGCGATATAAGCACATTCGTTCTCGAGCGAGGTGGCGAAGCAACAGTTTTAGATCCACCTCGACAGGTTGGTGGTGCCGTACTTCGAGCATAACAAAATCGAGATCAACCCTAATGAAACAGAACTCGTCAACTTCAAAAAGGAATGTACTAACGTGAAGATCTTCGGGAAGTTGCGGGTAAAGGGTAATAGCGTTGACGAGCAGGGGAGCGCAAGATATATGGGACTTATCCTGGATAGGCGCTTGAATTTCCGGAACATTTGAGATTGGCGATCCAACGAGCGGGTGCTGAGGCTAAACGCACGTACTCGCTCATTGCACGGAACTCGAAGCTTAGTATTGATGACAAGCTGCTAATTTACAAACAAGTAATCAGTCCTACTATGTTGTACGCTTGTCCCGTATTCTGCAGCCTCAAGAGGACTCCTCTGCAGAGACTCGAGACGATGCAGAATTAGGTGTTCCGTATCTGCACGAACAGTGACAGATACATTTCATTGAATGATCTGTTAGATCGTCGAGACAGTCACTGAACACATCAGGAGGCTGTCATATACATTTCTGAAGTTTTTTCTGCCGAAAAGCCCGCTGACGAGGGACATCATGGCGCTTAGGAGTTATCA
>WOGP01000019.1:0-44234 GCA_015342065.1 Leptinotarsa undecemlineata
TGAATGATGAAATTAATTGCCCAACTCTTCTCTGTCAAGTCAATCTGCATGTTTCCCCGAGAAGGACACGTAACAACCAAACTGTCGGTCTTGAATTTCATAGGTGTAATTATTGATATTGTATAATATACAATACATTTTTATACAATATAATGATATTGTATAAAAATTGGGGGTTACCCGTTAAATAAATAAATAAACATAGTTAACTCAGCAAATGAATGAAATGCCTGGAAAAGATGAGATGTTAGTGCATGCTTTCTGAGCTACAATAAACCCTCAGGGGTTGCAGTTGAGGCAAATAGACCCACTCACTTCGAACCTAACCTAACTTAGTACAAGTAACAGTACCTATATAAGAAAAAGTAGTGTCATTGAATTTGTGCGATATTTCATGAAGAAAACTTCAAATCAACATATTTTCAAAACTCCTTAGTTTCAGAGATGGTAATACTTGTTCCCCACCTTGGGGAGCCTCATTTCTCCTTGACATTCGGGAATTGATTCTTCTGTCGATAGTATAGATGGTGTCTTCGTAGGAAGAAAAGCCACCACTTTTTCGATTATTCTCTGTACATATGAACATGGATGTTTCATGGTGTTATTTAAATTATTGTTATTATTTAAATGATATGGAAAGCGACTTCTCTCCAAATTCCTATTGACTAAAATTTTCAATGTTCTCAATTCGAAAAATTTCAACTGCTCCAGACAAGATACAGCAACTCAAATTCAAGCAGGTGGAGGAATGGCAATTTTGTCAAAAATGCTATGAAGCTAAAATTACAGCAATCAATACGCACTTGGAAGCAGTAGCCGTGAATGTAACAGACAATATAACATAAAATATTTGCCAATTTATATATACTGTCCAATCAACAACTCCTCGACTAAGTACTGATGATTTTAATACTTTGGAGATATAACCACAAGAATAGCAGAGTCAAAATAATGAAAAATATATAAAAATCATAATTTATGTATTTTTGATGATGGAAGCAAGGAAGTGCATGGAAAAATGATCCCTATTAACTGTTTATTTAGGCATTAATTTGTCGAAAGCAACCGCATTTTTAGTTGAAAGCAATTAAATGGACGATTTGGAAAAAATATTTTCTTTAGCAAGAGCGTTACATAACAACTACTTACTTGTATTTCATTAAGACGAAATCAATTTTTTGTCGGTTATTATACAGTTATATGACATTAAATACATTTTTATGAGATGATGTGGTGCTGCAGATTTTTCAGGGTTTTCCTGCAGCTGAAAAAGCAAATAGACCACTGGTCCATGATTTGTATTTTAGCATTATTAGAAGAAATTTAATTTGCAACTACTATCTGAATACTTGCTATTATTAGCAAATATTTAGTTTACTGAAGACAAATACACGTTTCACAGTGGGTACCTAGCTTAATTAGTTTGTACTAATTAATTTAGTAGTTAGTACTAACCAATTAAGTTAGGTGCCTCCTGTTATAAGAATTGTAGCCCAGTTTGTAATATTCATTTTTACCAATTAACCAACGGTGTTTAGCAAAACGTCTCTAAAAATAAAAGTGTTTGAGAAAATTGAGAAATTATCATCATAGATGAAGGGTTCAAAGAGAACTGTTATATTTTCAGAATGGAATACTATCCCAGCAAACAAAAATATTTCTGCTCCGTCATTGAGTTATTACTTTACTTGCTACCTACAATGAGTAATTTCTATTAGTTTTATCTTTTGGTAATAAATACTGATAATTTGTCAAATTCAGTGTTCATATAAAAGTATTTGTTTCAAGAGTAACTCAATGTAATTCAACGTTTATGTGAAAGAAACTGTTTCAAGAGTGCTTTTTCTTGCAGTTCATCTGAAAGGTACTTCTTTGCATTATCTGCACATCTTTGTAGTTTATTTTGAAATTAATTACTTTCCTACTTCCTCTGTAAATTTCCTACTTTTTTTGTATACAGACGGAGAAGACGGTGAAGTATTCTTCACACTCTGATAAACATTTGTTTATGAGTTTCTTTACAAAAATTTAATGAACACAATGAAGACGCCCATGTTAGAGACTTAACCTGTGAAATGGATTGCTTTAGTCTACAAACTTCGCAAATGTTCACCATTTTGTCGATAAGAATTCATTTTTATTCAAATATTGAAAACAAGAGCAATAAAAGAGAAATGTGATAAGGATCTAAAGAATGAAACGCACAAAGATGCCAGAAAACAGCTGAACAATATATGTTCCCGTCAAAATAAGGATAGAAAAGCTTATTCATTCCATTGCCCTGAACATAAATCTTGCCATAATAGGGGTTTCTCTTCCCCCACTCTACATTTATAGAAAATGTGGTAAAATCTCTTGCAAATTCACATCCATTCCCACATGGACATCTAGCACGCCATAAACTTTAGATGGTGAAGTATGGCCAACTTTACACTGATACAATTCCGACAGTTTTCATTTAGAATAGTCTTGAAGTCAAGGCCCCGGAGTACCTGTTCACTTGCTCTTTGATCCAACCCAACCCTATTTATTTTTTTACTGTGGTCTTGCAAGAATTTGAAGTAAAACGTCGTATTCAAATTAGTACAACTTATATTTTTTTTAATAGTAAAATCGAAGAAGAAATAAATTAACTTAATTTTGAAAACTTTACTGTGTAGTAATATACACACTGTATGTACAACGGTATAATATACCAAAGAAAAAACTGCGAACGATTGTATAAAATAATAGTATAGGTACAGTACAATAAACAATAATATAACGATACATTTTTTTTTGAATCCTAGAACATGACTTCTTTAACTACTCTTATCACAAAGTCCGTGGTAGGCGAGTACCACTATTTTTACACAAACAGCACAGTATAAATAAGTAACATGTATTTTTAATTGCGAGTTTTAACCATATGGACATGTTTTGCTTATATTGCAGCACGAATATTACAAGATATTTACATTATTTTGTGTCTGTGCGTCCACAAAACAAGCTGGAACTCCTCACAACTTTGGTCTCTCAAAATTACAAGGTAATTTTGAAACACCCTGTATTCTATCCCACTTAACAGAGAACTTTATCCAGCGACGGTTTTGAAAAAGCCCAGTGAAAAATTGAATCTTGTATGGTTTGAGACATTTTGCGCCCTAATCTCGAAAGATATTCAAAATATTAAGCCTTCACTTATATACACATTACTATTATAATATAACTTAGAATCTAAGTATTTTCTTTTGAATACCGAGATTAAAACTGATTTGGCATCAAAATAGAAGGCATGCAAATGTATAATTTAACGCTTTGCCGAAAACAAAAAGTGCATAATAATCTGATTTATTTTTACAGTATTTTTTCTATACATGACACCTCATTTACATATTTTCTCAATAACATGGCTTCCTTCCAAAATCTAAGCTAGTATAATTCAATTTACAATAGCTGAAAATCTCAATGATTCACCATTTCTGTCACCAATGGTTTTATGAGCTACCTATTTCATATCAATTATGTAACATCTAAATAGTTTTCATTTAACCTCCTCGTCATATACATATAGAATCGTGCCAAACTAATATTCATGAAATTTCCGGAAAAAAAATAAATTGAATTCTAAAGTGGAAATAATCGTAAAAAACATTGTTTTGAAATCAATTGGCGAATGTCTCAAAGCTGCTACTCACTTATTAAAAACACAAACTCAAAGAAACGAGTTTGTCACCAACAAGCCATATCTAGTAAATTGAAATATCTCTTGAATTTTTTTCTTGACAGGCAAACACGGGGTTTTCTGTACATATACAACTATGTCATAATGAATATTGAGAAATGGGAGGATCGGCGAACCAAAATCACACTATGATACAAAGCAAGGTCACTTCATAAAATAACTTAAATGTTCTCTATATATAATATTATATATAAAAGGAAAGATACAACTATCTGTTTTGCACTTAATTCTCAAGTGGACAGCAGTTTTTCGACTATAGACACAAAAATTGAAGTGATTTCCTCCAAACGAGACTTTACAAAAGCATCCTCATAATATACGAGATGCTATGAGCTGCAATAATCAACCCCGTTTTGATATAAATAATTAATTCTCAGAACACTATCTCTGTCAACTACCGAGTTCACAGTTCGTATACTGTAATGTCTAGATATGATTAGGCAAGTCAGCAAACAAAAAAAAAAAAGTATTTTCGTAAACTGAAAGTGACCTTACAAGAAATCTCCTCAAACTTTCGTGTCTATACTCTATCAAGGGAAGCCATTACAAGCATCAAGAGAAATTTAAAATTGTAGTCCGCACTAGAACGTGCCATTTCAAACTCTTTTCATAATGTCTGCACTCGACAAAAAAAAAAACAAAAAAAGTAAGAGAATCAGTCTAATAAAAAAATCACTTCATTCCCGCTCTGAAATACTCATCGAATAATGTTCATTTCAGTACTTCTCTGCCACTACGTCCCAAAAAATCTTACGTTAACTTAAATAAACACAGCACTGCACTAAGATGATGAGGAGGCGTTCATAGCGCCAAAAATACCCGCGGAAAACGAAGCCGATTGTTGTTGTTGGGCTTGCGCTTGTTGTTGTTGTTGGTTCGACGTGAGTCGCGAATGTTTAGGCATCGGGGGTTGGAGGTATTCGTGTCTCGCCAGCGAGAGGACGTCGATTCTGTCCTCCTTTCTGTAAGCCAGGCAACTTCGAATGAAACTCTGAAAAAATAAATATTATTAGTGAACATTTATTGCGGAATGTCCAACAATTTGTATTTTTTGGGCGAACTAACCACATTCATTTCATATCCAACAACTTGATCGTAATATTTCCACCAGCCAAAGAGGTCGAAGACAAAGAAGAATTGAATTTTAGTTAAGTTACTTTCATTATTATATTTTTATTGGTTAATATTGACCCACAATACAAATTTGTGTGATGTACCTAAACATGAAAAAATTGCTATTTTAACAGTTATAGGAGGTAGAATTGAATGTTAATTGGACAGTAGATAGCAATAATTCTTTCAACACATAGATGAATGTGATGAATTGAGAGAACTAGAAGAAGCAGTACAATTTTCAATAAGCATACTGGAAAAAAAAATTATCAGCATGTTTCCCCCCGTTAAAGTAAGGTTATGTTATTTTTGAAAAAACCATAAAGTTACACCCAAGCATTCTTATAATTTTGGTTGAATGACATTTGACACATCCACCAATTCCTACATCTTTTAGATAAATGAAAATGTATCATCTTGAAAGTTTCAAGCAGAAAATTTCTCTCAAAAAAAAGAATAAAACCTCATCTCAAGAAAATCATTAAATGGCAATATTAGACAACACAGATAATATATTGGAATCTGAGAATATTTTACTCTTTGGTGAATGATAATTGAAAACATTGAAGATGAATTGTATGGTATATGAAATATCAAGAAACCTGTAGAGGATTTTTAAAAAAAACACACACTGTGTATGCAATTTATATATATGAATGTGTACTATATCTGTATAAACATAAAAATAATTTCACAAAGTGTGTGGACCTTCATAATTATCAAACACGTAATTGTAGTAACATATCTTTTCCAATACATAGATTAGTAGCAACTGAAAAACATCCCTCTTATGCCTCTATACGACTTTTTAATAGACTACCAGAGAACATTAAAACCTTGAACAACATCAACAAATTTAAAACAAATGTGAAATCCTTTCTCATAATTTAGAAAGTCTTCATAATGGAAGACTTTCTAAATTATTCTTATTAGAAATTAGATTTAAGAATTATGAAAATTGACACTTTCATTTTTTTTTTTCGCCGATTTGTGTAAAACGATCTTTGAAATAAAGATTATTATTATTATTATAACAGACTAAGGAAAATTAGACCCTTTTGAGTTTTGAGAATTCTGATTGATTCAATATACCTACTGTTGGTTATATGAAGAATCGTTTTCATATTCCCAGTATAAGGGTTAAAAATTAAAAAACAAAAATATGTCTAGTATATTCTTAAATAGTAATAGTGATGCATCTGGTTGTATCTAATAATATGATGTTCTGTTCGGATAATTATATCTTCAAGATGTTCCTACCCAATATCAGTTAAAATTCAGTCTTATTTTATTCAAATAATAGAAAATTTGTTATATTCAAATTCAACTATAATTTATATATGCAAATAAATATTCTAAAATGAGTGTGAAATTTCAGAATATAAAAAATAAAAAACTTTTATAATGAATTAATGAAATTCATAGTTGGTTTGATAAGGCATATTTAATATATAGTCATTTACCTTAGCTTCATTCGTTACTGCAGGTTTGTTGGCAAACTGTACCTCAGTCGCCTTCAATATAGTGTTCTCTTCCAGAATTGTCGCTTGAGACTGATTGTGCCCAAATGGTTTTTTGCCGTACAAACACTGATAGAATATCACTCCTACACTCCAAACATCCACCTTCGATGAAATTTTAGGGGGATTCTTGCCTACTACAAAACATTCAGGTGGAAGGTACCTGAAAAAACAAAACAATTTTAAATTTCCTCAATGACTAGAAATCAGTGATTAATGAAAAAATCAACTCACCAATATGTACCAGCGCCTTGCGACGTCAAGTCCATACCATGGTCGGGGTTATAATTCTCCTCATCCATCACTTTGCTCAATCCAAAATCTGTTATTTTGATTTCTCCACAAACATTGCCTTCAGTCAGCAAAATGTTGCCGGGTTTCAGGTCATAGTGAATCACGGGTGGTTTAATCTCATTCAGGTACTTTAGAGCTGACACAACCTGCATTATGATCGATCTCGCTTCCCTTTCAGGAATTATTTTATGCTGAAACGAAAATGAAGTGATTGTCAGACAAGTAAAATGTTGATAAGAAGATTATGTTTACAGTGAGATGGTTCAGTCCCGTCTTGAAACAAATTTGACTTGTCATGGTAGTTCCAGATCATGGTTATCATCATTTTAGTTGATGTGATATGTCAAGGAATAGAAGCAATATTTTTGAATCAATGAAAAAGTCTCATAAAAAGTTAAATTAAAGTTACTGTGCACATACCTGCGGAATAATCGCTGAAAAAATATAGTTTGAAATTCAATTAAACATCAAGGTTAACAGTATGTTCGAACCAAGTTGTTTGCAGTATTGTAATAATTGAATGGAATTATATGTATTACTGATTTTAAAATTCTTATATTTACAAGGTCAGTTATCATCGCGAGATCTTTTTAGATTGACATAAAAATATAATAAAATTTAACAAACACAGAGAATACCAGAACATTTTTCATTGCTTCAATACCTTAGAACACACTTGATGAAGCGGAGAATGAATGACTCATGAATAAAAAGAAAAAAAACGACCCTTACTTTACTCACCTGCTTCAGGTAAAAGTCTAGATCATGTCCATCACAGTATTCTAGTACGGTACAGAAGGAATTCGCATCTATCTCAAAAACATCATACAATTTGACTACTCGTGGGTGATCTAGAGCTTTATGTATATTGTATTCCCTCAATGCATGCCTGAAACAAAAAAAGTATTTGAAATTTATGTTCATCAATCCCAGCCAATGAATAAAAAATCAACTATTTTTGTAATATGAATCACAAGTGTCACCTTTTCATTTTACATATGAATATGCAGTTCGGACGGTTTCTTTCAAAAGAGTAAAACAAAATTGATACAATTACTATAACTTGAACTCATCTGCCCTATCACTTATAGCTAGTAAATAGTCTTTCAAAATTGAATGACAGTTTTTTGAAGCCATCACATACATTTCTTGATGACTGATGAAGTGATTCCAATTAAATTTGTAAATATCACTTCAAGTTAGAAGGAAAGGAATATTCTCCAGTCACCGAATGTCATGATATTGAGGTAGGTTTCAGATGGGAAAAGATTATTCAAAAAGACCACTGGAACTTTCCAATGCTGCTCTGAAATGAGAACCTATATCAAAGAAAAGGGCCGAGCTATATACAAACTTGTGTTCCTAGATGAAACATGGATTTTTTTAAACTGATCTTCAGTTACAAGAATACAACAATAATAAGAGTATAAAAATGACATAAGTAAAAGGTAGCACAATTATGTACAAGGAATACAAAAATTTTCAATTGAAATTAATGATTTTACAGACATGCTGAAAATGACAACAGATTTATGTGCATAGCTTGTTCTCCTCAATAACCAATAACAGTCTCTCTACCATTATGAAATGAATTCAGAGAACTCCTTTTAGGCTCATTAGCTTAGCATGTTATTGATAAAATACCAACTACATCCTAGAAGAAAGCTGATATTCATGACTCATAAGAACTTTGACATACTACAGACGATTTTTGTATTGGTCACTTTGCTCCTTTGTTTTGGATTTTTAAAAATGAACAAAAACAATGTCTTTGCTGACGATTTAAAATAAAAAAAAAATAGTGAAATGTCTGAAGATGTACACAAGCTATTTGCATGTACTTTACAATGAGCAAGTGTTTCTCTATTGTTTTCAGTAGATTGCAGTTTCCAAATAATTCCAATTTATGAGTTTACTGAAGCTGGCACTAGTAAGAAAAGTCAAATTTTAAGGATTTGTGTAAAATTCTAGATAATAAGCTTTGTTTTAACATATAGACTTGGTATCTTAGAAAGCTCTAAAACTGCTTAGTTTAATTTAAAGATCATCTAGTGATATTTCTGTATATATTACCAAAGTTTTATTCTGCTTTAAATACATTGTAGAATTTAGTACTGTAATATTGTAATTCAGTAAAACTTTTAAAATAAATTTTTAAGTTTATAAATTAAATGTAAAGATGATTATAATGAAGTAAGGTTAGGTTATTTCATTTTTTGAATATTAAAATTAGGCAATAAGAGTACTTTAATGATTTTGCTTTTTTCCACTCTCCCGACCTCATTAAAACTCAAGTGAGTCATTTAATTCTTGCACAATTTACACTTTATGCTATTAGTTTAAATGTTTTGTGAACTGACTTGGGATTGCCCCATTTGTATATAAATAAATAAATAATTAAACAGAGTATACAGACACATGGTTTACTTCTTCCACCATACCACCGCATGCTCAACTCAATCAAACTCAAAAGGGGAATTGCAAAGTCTTCCTGCATATACATACTAAGACTGATTGAATATGTGGGATGAGACATTTCATACTGAGACTCCTGAGATGTGAAAGAATTCAATACAATACACAGAGAAGGAAATAATGAAATTGTTTCCTAAAACAACATACAGTTGACTGCCAAAACGTATTCCCTTCAACTACAAATCAAGAGGTTGAAAGCAATAATTCCAGGAATCTGATTAACATAAATGCCTCCAAAGTATCTTTGATTTTGCTTTATTCATTTGTAATGTAGAGTGGTTCAAATAAGTTATGAAAACAATACAATTTTAATTAGTGTTTTTCAACATCCATATATCTATAAAGTACTTAGATTTCTTTGTTTGTTTTTGTGAAGTTATATAGACTTTCGCTTGGTAGACAATGAAGTTTTTTTCTTTTATCGGATTGAGTTAACTTGTTACTAAACCAGACATGCTTTTTCCATAAATAAATTCTAATATATTTTTAACCCAATAAAATAATTTTACAATAAATAAATAAGTGAATATTGTTAAATGATCTATGTCATAAATACGTTACATTATTTTCAAATATTTTTGAACTATTACCATGAAAAATTTGATTTGAAAAATTATTCATTACAGGAAAACTGTAATACTGAGTAAATTATTACTAAACATAGGAACAAAAAGATAAGATACAAGTAAAACATTACCACTCACTTTATATAATTGGCCTTCTTGTCTTCCTTCCAGTCTTTATTCAGCTGGTGCACTTTGCACGCAACATACCTCTGCTCTTTCAGATCAAACGCCTTGTGCACCTCACTAAAACCACCCTTGCCCAACAGCATCAGCAACAGATATCTCTCGTTGAGCACCGGATGATTATTAAACCTGCTCTGGTCCTCGTTGTGGATCCGTTTCAGCTCCCTGATGTGCAAGTTCCTCTCCCTTTCCAACTTCTCCATCTCCAGTTGGAGATCGGCGTCTTCCTTTTTCAAGGCGTTCTGCCGCAGCTTGAGTATTTCGTCAGCTTCATAATACTCCTGCAACGTCAGCGAACCGGGTACGGCATCCGGCTTGAGGAACCCTGAGTCGGTGCCATTGTGCAGAGCATTCGAGTTGTTCCTTTTCCTGCCGCTCTCCGTATTCGAAGGTCTTTTCTTCAATAACAATTTTTTCTGCCTATCGATTTCCTCTCGCTCGGCCGTTATTTCTTCCTGCCGCCTGAAAAGAAGATTAAATTTCAGAACAGTGATAAATTGGCAACAATCTGAAGAAAGAGTCTGACAGAATATCAGCCCCGTCTTGAAACAAATAGTGACCATCACAGAAATTCTGGATCAGGGTATATCATCATGACTGTAATGTAACATTGGACAATGGTATTGAATAACTGATTTCCTCCATTTCTTCAAAATGATTTGAATTCATCCATGTCATCGATGATAGTACGTAAATAACATGCATTAGCTTATTTGATTGAATCCCATCCATAGAAATCTTGTTTAAATTGAAAAAGTATACTTTTAGGAGAGTAATTTTTGGAGAAAAAAAAAAGGTTTCGACTTTCTACTTACTCATCTTGAATTAAAAAATGTGGGAATCTTCTGAAGAAAGGAAGGAAGTAATCAATTTCAAAAATTAACTCTATACATAGATGTATAATAGATCATGCAGGGAAGTAACTTTCAGACAAAAACTGGAGGAACACTGTATTACACGAAAAACACTTTTCTATGTTCTGTTTGAATTCCAAACATACTCAAGCACAAGTTAATACTGTTAATAGTATTACCACCAGTATAAAAAAATATATAAATATTAGTGACATGGACATAGGGACATATGAATTTCTATTTATTACAAGAGAAATAGAAAGCATAAGGGGCGTGTTCTAAACAACAGATAGAATGAATCCAGGGGATATAAAACCATTTAGACCAGTTATTTGTGGTCTTTTGGGTCAAAAAAATTTGTAAAAGAGAAGCATCAATTTCTGTACATTCAAGTTAAGTCAGTGACCTAAATATGGCCGATTATTACTTTTAAAAATCAGTGTATATAGAATGAGCCTGACCACCACCCCCAATACATTTATTTGAAAGGTGATCTGCAAATAAGATCAAGTTCAGTTGAATCTTAATAAGAAATACTAATTGCTGGTTAACATGTGAATGATCTAAAGACACTGTTTGGATCTTGAGTGGTGATACTATTTAAAACTCTAGGGATAACATTAATGAGTAGTAATGCATTCATAAATTTAGGGACAAAAGTGTAGTTGGAGTAATCTGGAAAATGCATAAGTGAAAATGATGTGGAATGGACTTGTTCGATAAGTGTTTCAACATAGAAGAGGGGTGGTATATACTTCAAAATTTTCAAATATAACGATAAATATTTTTTGAAAGTAGCAAAAGGAAGTAGCAATAAATTATAAACAAGGAAATATTAATCCCTAGCTGGTACTAGTAAGGAAACCAGTAATTTTCTGTCAACTTTGAGAAATTATTTAATTAAATAGGTATTATTACGAAAAATTCACTGAATTCACTGAAGTTTAGAGGTTCTATTTGAATAAAAACATTGCTAGTATTTTCTCCACTAGAAATTATTATTTGCTAAGTTCTTACCTCGCCAGTTCTTGGAAGGCATGCCCGTCTGTCCAATTTTCCTGAAACGTCGCCCCCACCCTCTGCGTCACAAACTGTCCTAACCTTAACCTATTTTGCATACACTTTTGTCTTGCCTCCTTCTTTTCTATCGAACTTTTCTCTTTGAGCAGTTTTTTCACAACTTCTATGCACTTATTCACTTGTTGTTTGTGCTGGTCAATGGATTTCTGGTGGGTTGATATTTGATGCCTTAATTCTTCGTTGCCCCGCGTTAATTCTTCTATTTTGTTATTACGTAATTCTAAGTCGGAGGATGCTTGCGTTTCGAACTCTTGTATCCTGTGACACGTTAACTCAGTCTGAAAAAATATTGATCAAAATTAGTAGATATACTTTATACTGAACGCCAAAACCCATATTTAACATATTTTCTTATTCTCCAATCAATTTGATACACAGTGCGTTCGAGATGAGGAAGGCCGGTACGGAAAATCGGAAACCGTAAGAGATACAAAGTCGGATAAACTGGGAAAAGTTGCCTATTTTATTGAAATTGTCACCAAAAAAAGGATAATGTTGGTTCGTTTAGAACATCTCCAGAACTGATGAGAATTTCCTAACGTCATTTAAATAGGCTCCAAAATGGGCAATTTTTCCTAATTCAATCGACTAGTATTTCTTAGAGTTTCCAATTTACCCATGCTGGCTGTGGACAGACAGTACAATTGCTGTAACAAGAAAGGAAACATGTGCTGAATGTATCGAGGTATGACTATAGTCCGTTCAACAAACGGAGTATAAGATTTTTATTTTTCAATAATAGAAAAAGAGCATCTGATGGAATAAATAACAAAACAATATCAAACATATTTGATGTAACTGACGACAACCTGTATACAAATTTAGTATATGCATGTTTCCCACAAGAAGCCAAAATTATTAAAGATTATAAATGTTAACTTTCATTTACCGAATGATGATCTTTAGATTAAGAAAGCGAATGGTAAGTTTATGGTTGTAGACATTACCGAAGCTGTCAACTGAAATGAAATTCAATATCAGGAATTTAAAAAAATAGTATGGTGCAATTCTCAGCGCAATGGTGGGATCCATAAGTAGACCAGTTGGATGTTTTTATATAAATATAAATCAATTCCAAAGATCAAGATCAACAAGATATTTTACACTGAACAAATGTTGAAACAAACAATGAATAAATATAGCTGAAAGAAGTTCATTTTTCATCGCTGAATAAACATACAATATTAATGAATCTACTAAATGACCTCTAATAAAAGAATAAACAAATAGCTAATCAAAACACATATTTAAATATGTTAAAAAAATATGTATTTCAGTTAATCAGCTATCGCACCCCTACTAACGACAACCCTCAGAAGTTGAAATTTGTGCGAGCTAAGGACTAACGAGGTCTTACCTTCTAACGTGTGATTCCTAATACGGAAATTGAATTTTTTTTTTCGCCAGATCAACTCCACTAGCATCAATTCGATTTCTTTAGTTATCTATTAACAAACGAACTACTAATTGAAATCTGACACTCACCTGGATTAATTTGCTAACCATTGCTGGTGGGGGCACCCTCATCGGTTTGTTATAAAACTCAAAAGGAACAGAGTTGCATACTTGTGGGGATGACATCCCCACTTGCTGAGGGGAAGGAGGTAACTGAAATGAAGATAACTGCGATCAATTATCAAATTTTATCGAAAGTTCATGAAGTTTCAAATTCATTAACTAGTAAATGCTTTTCAAAACAGTTATACAAAATGGTTTCGGGTTTTCAAAAACATTACCTTCAATTGATTTAAGTTTTCCTTCGAACTGATAACTCATCTTAGGTCTGATTAAAATGTGAATGAAAAATACGTCATAAGAAACATGAGAGCACATATTGCATAACAATTGGTTGCTTTTTACGAACAGAAGATATGCTAATATGAATAATGAAAACTTTACAAACAAAATTTATCTACAATTACCTCATTTGGAAATATTCCCAATTGCCTATTACACTTTAAAATATAATGCATATTCACTTCAAATCCTGTAACATCGCACATCCTAAAATATAATTAAGAATACAATGAGCTGTATTACTCAGTACCTTGTACCTTGGACTACTAATAAAATATTTGCAAATATTTTATCAGTATGTCAGTTTTTACCTAGCTTGTCAGTAAAAATATTTCAGTGTTTTTATGTCACTACGAAATATATTTTTTCATATGAAAATAGTTTTACAGGTTGATAAATATTCATCCAATTTCAAAAACTTGACTGGTATTTTGAAATTCTCAAACTACACTTTAGTAGAATATCTTTTTATATTCAAATTGAAAAGGGTATATTCTCAGAAGAGATTCGTATTTTAATGTAAAATTAGTTAAAAATTAAGTTTGAAAATAACTTCTCAAAATTAATTTCCAATAGAATTATTAATATTTGGCAGAAAAGTTTCTGTGATTTTAACTTCTTGAGGGTAATATTTTTGTATTACTTAACTTGGTTATTCTAGAGATAAGAAGTACCCTCGTTTTTCGCGTTTATCTCAATATACATATTACAAAGCCCTGATTTATGTTTATTATTGTGGTTTCCCATGAAATAGTTTTGTATAGTTAGTATAGTATATTTCACAAAAGCATTATCAATCATTTTCAAATTGCCTCACCCCAAATTTGGTTTCCCCGTTGTCTGGAAAGTTGGCTAACTTAGATGATCAAAAAGATGACAGAACCAAAATTGAAAACTGTATACTAATTGTAATACATTTCAACAGTAAACTTTTTGAACTGGTTGTATATGATGTAGTAAATGCATACGATACGTCAAATATGAATTGGTAGACAGCGTGGATTTTCTTAAAAGCTTGTCAACAGTGAAAAACCTGTTGTAATTCTCAGTGTATATCTACTGCATTGGATGTATCTTCATGGTGGATATTATTTATCCACACATACTTCTCCAAGGCTTTCGACAGGCTAGTAGACCATGATATTCATCTTGAAATATTGATGATATACATTTTATTCAGGTTCATCAATAGGAATTGTTTTGTAAGTTGATGAATGTGAAGTTTTTCGGCAGATGATATCACTAAATGACTATAAAGATCTTGAAAAAGATGTCGACAACTGCAATAACTGGTGATAAGCCAATCAGTTTCCAAAGCAGATAAAGTGCAATATTTCCATCGTAAAAAGTCACCAGATCATTTATCTTATAGCATGATCAGACCTAGTCTCTGAAGGACAACTGATTTGAGGTAGACTTATTTTTGATTCACCTCTCGAATAAATATTGTACATAGAGGCAACAGAACTAGGGTTTAATGAATTCTAGATGGTTGAGCAACACCAAAATAACTTTCTCCTTTAAAAAGCTTGTGAAATAAAAGTTTGATGCAGATGTATTATATAGAATGTTGGTTTCAATATAAATACATGGATTAGATAATACAGAGGCAATTTTTCTGGAGCACGTTAGTTTCAAATACATATGATGATGGAGTTTAAGAAAATGTTGATGTACCACTTGAGCAATTAATGTCTAGATTAGTCAAACTCATTGCGCACATTTGATTGTACTCAGATGCCTATTTGAAATATTGCTTCCTTGTACCTCTCCACATGTAGATAGTTTTCGTTGTGAACCTGCTTGCAATAGATCCTTGATTAGTAATTTCATATACACCTACAGTGTAGGTACTCATTCACAATTCATATTATTTGTTTACCTTTTGTCACTATATTCGAATTGTTTATAGGAAGTGTTTTTCTATCTTACATATTTATCTGAATCTGTAACCAGTTCTGGATGTCGAATGGTGAACTAAATACTCAAATTTTTTTTTTCACTATAACAAACACCCTTTTGTCAAAAATGAGACGTGGTTCTGGGTGGAAGACAGGATGATTTTTGGATCAAATGCTTTGAGAAAAAAAAACATTTTGGCTTTTCTTCTACTTCTCCACCTTTTAACAAAAAATGTGGGAAACTTCTATCTATTTCTCCTAAAAAGTTTTCGCTTCCCAATTTAAATGTTTTTAAGTCCGAGCTTAAAAAATTTGATCTTTCTTAGATGTCAAAACATTGCAGAGTTAAAAAAGAAAATATTCGAAATACTGAACTGCGATTATTTTGTTAACAACTCATTCATAAAGATCAACTTACCATTGGATAGGGTTGCTGAGGGGAGGGGCTTTTCGCACCCCCGTGTCTAATAGGACTATGACTATTACCCGAATGCTTGAAATACTCGTTGATTTTCTTATCGGTAGATGAATTCCGAACGCCCCCTTTTAGGGCCGGCGCTCCGCCACTGTCTTCCACTTTCCGTTTTCTTTTCCGCTCGCTCGGCGTCCTAGGTACCTTTTCTGGAGTATTCGGGTCCACCTCTTTATCGCTGTGAGAGGAACCTTCAGAAACAAATCTCATATTAGCGGACAAGAAAATCGCTATAAAAGCTGAAAAAAATTATAAAAAAATTAGGTAGTTTACTTAATGGCGTTTTCCAACTGTTCGAGGGGACCTGGTGAATAAATTTTCAATCCTCGCCACTTAATTTGAAAATCACAATGTTTCAAACTCTACTCTTCTATAGAAAGTATCGACGTCCAATATGTTCGTTAATTTTCAATAAACCATTAGAGTTCAATGGAGTTTTGACCTCAAATACAAAATTTTTCTGTGTTTTCAAATATACGTGAACTAAATTATACTCATTACGTAGACTTTCACTCGACCTAATCATTAGTACTCTTTAATTAATTTACGGTATGAATTTTGATTTCTCAACTTCAGAATAATTGTTACATAACGCAAGAATGGACATCTGAGACAATACATTCTACAAATGTAATGACATGATTGTAGGCAACATCATCAGTCCCAGCAACTTATAAAGAATAATTTCATTCTCAATTGGACACGAATGATTTAGCAAAATATCGAAAAATTTATAGAGATACTGACGTTTCACAACAAAATATCGAAGAAATCATGTCGCCTAGTTGAAACAATAAAGATTGCGTATAGCTTTCAAGTCAGGTTTATAGTGAATCAAGATCAATAAACTCATTTTTGAAGGATTTGGCATGCGTTTCTATCTGTATCAGAAATACTCAATGAAATAATGCATGGAATAGTCAATGGATTTGGTGTATTACGAACATTCATTTAACAAAAATATTATATTTTGAACCATTGAACAAAAATTAACAGCAATTTACCTGAAAAAACAATACTTTTCTATATTTCTTCCTCTATGAAACATTATTTACAAAATCAAAACTCCAAAAATAGCTCAAACTATCTCTCATCCCCTAAATTTGTGGTTAGAATTTTGAATAGAATCTTCCATGCATCTATTTCAACAAAGAAAGAGCAGGTAGCTGAACCCAGGTATCCAACTTGGAATCGATTGTAACTTTCTGCACAAAATGGCTTACGTTTTACATATAGAATTCCGGATAAATACTCCATAATCGTCCACGGCAGGTCGTGACATGCAAACTGAGAATATGGGGTGAAGGACTTTAGAATATACAATGTCACAACGAAAACTATGGTTCAACCAAATTCATTCCAGGATCCCGTTCCTTCAAAGGCACCCTTTCTACCCCCACCTTTTAACCTGATTTCAATCCATTGAAAGCTGATCTTCAACTACCTCATTATACCTCAACATTTAGGAGAACATACAAATTATCAATTTACCGAGTGTTGGCTTTGAAACTGATACCGGAAGTATACCGGGAAACTTGGTTTGTCCTCACCAGTTTTGCAAAAAAATGAGTTTTGTTTGTGGTCCAAAGGTTACTGAAATCGATTGTGAGTTTTCATAATATGAAAACTGGAAATGGAATATTATTCCATCTATTAGGTGGCCTTAAATGTTCGTAGGCTAACACAGAGATGGCGTTACTAGTATTAAATCCATACGATTTTTGTTAACCCTAACCTTCAAAAGACACGTGTACAAATTTCACAGCTGTCGGACTATTAGTTTGTGGGATAGAACAATTTGAGTGAAGCAACTTTTGTTAGCTCGAAAAAAATGGATAAAAAGAAATTTCGTGTGTTAATAAAGCATTGCTTTTTGTCGAAAAAAAATGTTGAAGTCAAGAATTGGCTTGATAAATATTATTCGGACTTTGCACCAGGAAAACCAACCGTTGGTGAACCGACTCCAATGCGTGCAAATACGCAACAGTCGGCTGGATTTTGAGGCTGAAGACAAATCGTACTATATATACAAATGATATCGAAAAATTATCAAAATTATCAAATGACTAAACAATTTCCCAACACAGAAAAATTGAAAAAAGCTTCGAAGAACTATTTGTTTCATTAATTCACATAATCATATTTGTTTGTTTTCTTTTGTTTCTAATTAGACCAATTGTGAAATAGCTCCCTTTGAAGTTATATATTTATGTAAGAATATTTCTTGTATAAATAATTCCCCGTATAAACCATTAATAGTTATTGAGAATAAATGAATAAATAAATATATTACAAATAATTCAGTTATATACGTGTCGATGTGTAAAAACAACGGTTTGGTTTTGGGAAAAAACTCCAGCAATATTCATTCATACTACACCAAAGGTTTCAAATAGTGCATCACAAGTTGTGTAATTAAAACTTATATTTCTATAAGTACAACAAAAAGGTAATTGCTGAAAAAAAATTACTACCAATACGACTAAAAAAACGCCCTTCAAAGAAGCAGAAAAGATTCAAATCATGGCCTGATCAACAAAAAAATAATATCGGCATGTATGGTCAATTGTGCTTTTAAATTAAAATTTCAACAAGCAGGTAAGTCATTTACTTCAAGGTCATTATTGAATACAAAACTGTTTTGAATAAAAACGTCTGTCATAGCAAAC
Organism: Leptinotarsa undecemlineata; assembly: GCA_015342065.1. NCBI lineage: Eukaryota > Metazoa > Arthropoda > Insecta > Coleoptera > Chrysomelidae > Leptinotarsa > Leptinotarsa undecemlineata. The sequence goes on from WOGP01000019.1 coordinate 18,649, forward strand.
TGAACGAAACATATTCATGACTCTGTGAGAGTCTGATAGCCATTCAAATCAAAAACCAAATCAAATAATTGAGTCATGTTTCAGATTTTTCTCTCTATGAGGTGGGGACACAATCTTTTTTTTTTTTCGAATAGTTCAAAACATTCAGAGTCAAGAAACATTCGTCATCTATTCACAACATTCTATAAAAAAAAAACTTCAAAATTTATTTTTATCATTACTCCTTGTACAGATTTTAGAAATAGCTGGCCTCAAATGAATCGCAAGATATTCGCTGTAAACGTCCAATTATCGTTTCAAAATGGTGGATTATAATCTCTCGAACTTTAAATACTAATCGTCCTAAAAATATCAGGCATGACATTTGTTGCTTATTCAATGTTTACTCATGTATTTTTCATGGAAGAGGGCAAAGCGAAACATAATGGATGTGTTTAATATATACCGAGAAATCAATGTATTTATAGATATGTGGGATATTATTGAATCTTCACATAGTAAGTAATTGAAAAAGTAATAAACAGTTGGAAGTCTGTTTTAACCCGAGGTCTTGTCTTGTGCATGTTCGATTCATTATGCAGGACGAGTACCAGTTAAGTAAGTACCTGCACACTTGATTTAAATACTGCCAAATGAAAAACCTTGGCACATATGTATGAAAATATTGATAATAATGATGACGAACAAAATGCAAATTATTGCCCTAATTTATAATTTTTGATAGTTTTACAATGTTGGAAGATTCCCAGATGGAAGATGCAAATGGGGGATCATTTACTTGACCTTTAAGATTATTCAATGCAATGAAAAACACGTATCTTTGAAAAAACGTTATCTTTATATTTCTACAAATGACGGAAATAATAATAGAGGCAGCAAATAACCCGAATACATCCAGAATAAGTGTCTCCTCATTATTGATAAACCGAATTCTTGCATATTTTACTGTTATCAAATTTCTTATGTAAAATACTACTCAAAGATATTTCGAATATGTGAACCTCAAAATTATGCTTATAAGTATTCAACAGTATACGTATTGGTAGAAAAGTTTTCTGATTTCACCCCTTTTTTAAGTCTAGCTTTTTCTCTCTCAAATCTTTCATCTTCAATTGCTTTTTGTCAAAGGTACTTTTTCATTCCACTTTAACCTTTCAAAGTTTCTAAATCCTAACTTCTAAGTATTCTTTTATTATTTGTTTATTTACTTGCAACTCTTAAACTTTTTAACAGGGAAGTTATATAAGCCTCAGTTACTTTTTAGGAAGCTCATTTTTTGAATATAATTTGGAACTCCGCCCCCAAGCACATCTTAAGGCTGCTGATTTCATTTAAAGAAAGCCAACCGTCTAGTTACTTTCCATTTTATTGTATAGCAAAACGTAATATCTCTCTTGCCTTTTTTAAACTTCATCCAATTTAAAAAAACAGTTCAATAATAGAAGCAAAAATTCTCGTTGCGGCATTTTTTGGTAGTGTATTATTAATTTGGAGTTTCTTGTGATAAAACAAGATATGAAGTTATATACCACCCTTTTCTCTCTATTCCTTAATTATGATTCTCGATTTTTTTTTCAAATTATATTATGCACAATATCCATTTTCCAAGCTCCCACGTTTATTCCTTATTTAGGTGCAACTGTACTACTACTAGATGTACTTTTCCTTATTTAATACTAGAAACCGCCCCGACTACGCACAGGTGCAATGCTGATACTAAATTTAAATTCACCGACAGGAAATTTAAGAGCATGGAGAAATAGTAATGTACCTAACTTGATTTTATGAACGCGTCTTTTTCCCCGTGGCTGGCACTCCAGTTGGAATATTTAAAAAACCTTTCTCATTGCACACCTACAATATAAAACGAACCTACATACACAATTTCAGCCTCCAAAAATTCAGCAAAGGATGTTTCATTTGAAACACCATTGTTGAGGTTAATTCCAATCAAAACAGGAAGTATACTGGTCTCAACAATTTCCACAATGATCGCACATTTTGAGGTGTGTTCGAAAAATAAAGGGATACTACTCCCCATTTTGAGAACTCGACAATTTTCGTTTGTTTAAACAAATGAATCAAAGAATTTATATGAAATTTTGCGTAAAAATTAAAAATAAATTGTAATAAAGTGTGTGAAATCTTAACAAAGACCTATGGTAAGTCTGTTGTGAGTAAAAAAAGGTTCACAAATGGTATAAGCCTTTTCAATATGGCCGTGAAGACGTTGAAGATGACTAATGCCTCACAACCGATGAAAAAATGTTTATGAATGATCGCCGATGATCCGAAAAAAGGCCCGGATTTGTGGAAAAATAATTTATAGCTATTTTGTGAATTTTTTGCCAAAAACAATACCGTTACGATGCCTGACATGACTGTGTGACTATCCTTTTTCAAAAAATAAATAAGGGTCGTCATTTCATAAGCATAGATAATATTGAAAGCGCATTGCTGAAAGCGCATTGCTGAAAGAGCTGAAGGCTACTCCATCAAGTGTATAATATCTGATGGTGAGCATATTGAAGGCTGAAACATTAATGTAGACGAATATTGTAAAAAAAAACGTTATTTCATGGATATACCTCGTACCTTATGATCTATCTGTGTTGTGTACTATTCTCAATTTTTCGTTTGTTTGAAGGTGATTGACAATGTTTTATGTTGAATTTCATTACTTGAAATGAAAATTTTATGATTTGGAATCGCTGAAATAACTAATAAAAAAGAAAAATTTAAAAGAATACCTGAAAATAACAATTATATTAAGCAAAAAACACTGTAATGAAATAACAGTGAAATAAAATACAAGTAAAAATAAATAAAACAATTGAAAAAAAATAAAATGAAAATTAAGAGATTCCAAGCCAAGTTACTTGACGACGTTTCGATTGTTAATATCCACAATAGTCTTCGGGTGATTGACAATGTTTCATGATGAATTTCATGAGTTCGGACTTCCATTGTCTGATATTAAATAAAATGATTTGAAATCCCTGAAAGAACTTTAAAAAAAAGAATTAAAAGTTGAATAGCTGAAAAAAAAAACAATTTTGTTAAGCAAAAAAAACCTGAAAGGAAATAATAGTGAAATAGGGTACAAGTAAAAATAGAAAAATTTAACAAAAAATAAATAAAAAAAATTTAATGCTTCTTTTTTTCTAAGTTCTTTCAAGGATTTCAAATCATTTTATATAATATCAGATAATGGAAGCCCGAACTAATTAAATTATATTTATGGGCCATTCGAGTACTTAGTAAATAGTCATCTCTCGGAGGAATCACCAGCCATCACCCGAAGACTATTATAGATACTATCCGAAAGTAACTTGGTTTGAAATCTCTCAATTTTTGTTTCCTCTTTTTGTTTCATTTTCGATATTTTCTTTACTTGTACTTTATTTAACTGTAATTTTATTTCAGGGTTTCTTTGCTCAATAAATTGTTATTTTCAGTTATTCAGTTTGATTTCTAATTTTATTTATTCTTTCAGGAATTTTAAACTATTTTATATAATATCAGACAATGGAAGTCCCAACTAATGAAACTCATTGTCAATTTTTGTTTGCAGTCATAGTACATGGCAACTCTTGGTATGTATCACGTGTAAAAAACTCGAATTAATCATAGGTCTCTTACGAAAGGAGTTCGCAGTTCACGCTGAATAATTTAGGAAACTCCCATATGGTGCGATTCAGAGTGATCTAATATGTTACAAATACCTCGATCATGATTCGAAAATAATTCCAAGGATACATTGTTCAATGACTAGCACTAAAATATTCATTATTCACAACCAGCTACAATACTTTTTTGTCGCCAGGCAAATCGAAGCTTCTGCTGATGTTTTCTGAAATTTGTGTACATTGATTATTGTGACGTTTTATCAGTAAGTAATATGAAATGGAAAAATACAGTATTATTAAAAGAATAATATATTTTCGTCAAGGTCGATCCGAGCTATATCAAATAAAAAGTATGTATCCAACGAAATTATTGACGTAAAAGAACTGAACGAGTACAGGAGTGAGCATAAAAATCGATTTTGATACAGTCGGAACACAAAATTCAAACGATGTTGTATATTTTTAGCGTTTTCTTTTTGGATATTACCTTGAGAGTACGTGATCATTTCGAAGATGCGTCACAAATTTCATGAAACTGGTCGTTTCGAGAAATAACCTGAACAGTCCGGAAATATTATTGGAAATTCCCTGATTAATAACACTTTTCAGTTTGCATCGTTTGAAGTTGAGCATCATTTAAATAGATCTATTAACAGAGTTCTTCGATTGATCATCTACTTATTTTGTAAAAATTCATGTTAAATATTAGGATAAAGAAAATAACTTTTCCCTTTTCTGTTATTTGTTACGACCGGTTTCGGTTTACTTGAGAATGGTTCAACAAACCGAAATCGGTCGTAACAAATAAGAAACAAATAAAAAATAATACCTACTAGTATTTTTCGTTGGTTATTGTATTAAGTTTATTTTAAAAAAATAATTTTAACTTTTTACTTCGATATTCTCTAAAAGCGTGTCTTTTAGTTTTTAACCTATATTTATATTCCATTTTTTAGTGTCGTATGCTATAAAAGTGTCTTTTTGAACTATATTTATTTTACCTAAACTTTGGGATCAATCAGTCGTATATTGTTTAGAAAAATGACCTTGGATATTTTCCGATTCCGGAGATGGAGCCTGAAAATCAGCTACCAAGCCCAAGGCAGCGAATAGATCAAGCAATAATGTCGATAATTCTGTGAAATACAGATCCCGAGCTTGAGAGTTACAAGCAAACAAACATACATACATAAATACATTCATACAGGTGACGCTAATGAAAACGTGTTAATTAAAAAGAAAAAAAAATATTAATGACATTAGGAGAAAAAATTTAATTGCGACCCCATGCTGAAAGAAAAATATTTCATTTGAACGAACTTTCCACGTCTCTGTACATTTTAAATGCATGTGAAGATTTGCGATAAATTTTATATTTTCACTATAATTGAATCTTAGGGGACAGAGCTTCATATAGATATGTAAATAATTTTCCAAAAATTATAGAGGTATATATAATTTTTAGTTTGAAATAGTATTCCAATTTCTGAGAAACTGATTTGCCACTCTAGTAAAGCAGGAAGACAAAATTAAGAAAAACTAATGTTTACCTTTTATCATTCAGTAATAGTAAAAAATTCTTTAAGAAGTAGTGACAGATTGCTTTCTATAAATTCTAACTTTAGATTGCATGACAAGCCATAATTAACTTCAAACTTATACAACTTTTGAAAATGTTGTAGTGTGACTCTTTTGAATGCTTGAATTACTTAAGAGACTAATATGTGTGAAAGATGATGTTTATTTTGTGGCAATTCATGATCACTTTAATGAAATGAATAAAAACACTTTTGTCTAATTACCATCGGTTAATTTTATGTATACGACCGGTTTCGGGTTTAACCCTATTACCAAGTGTAAAACTTAAATGTGAACTTTGAAAACTCGGTTATATCGGGAGCTTTTAGGTAAGATGAAAGGACAGGTACCTGTTTGAACGAACCAGGGTGCCAATTTCAAAATTTAACACTGACGCTGCTTATAATTTCACTGTGGTAAATGATGGAGCAGAGTTCTCATACACAGAATCCAACTCATCTATGATTTGCGTAGGCGTATTGCCTTTCAAAAACAAATATTCAATGACAGCTCAATACTCGATTTCATAAAAAACACTCACATCAACTAACTCAACCGAATGTTATATAACAACTGCGCGTCCAAAATGGCTGAAACTTCGATGAGTAACTGTCGAAAAATGAACAACGAAATTTACTAACTTTTATTTACGACTGCTGTTATCAGACCTGTTTCAGACCTCCCTCGTATGCTCCTAAATATCTGCTCCTGCAGGGACCCACATTCATTCAACTTGACTTATGATAACATTTCGTTCACATTTAGCAACATCAGTTTCTCATTATGAATGTTAATACTGGAGTTTTATCCCAACACCAAACAGTTATTTTTAACACCTCAACAAGTGTTTCGATCACCAAGTGATCATCTTCAAGAGGAAGGTTAAACCCTTATTATGTTGAATATAAACAAATTCAATATCGTAGGTATACAAACGAGATATACAATTCAAAATATCTTTTTGATTTGAAGTTATAATAATATTTTACAGATACCTTAAAAAATGGAGTATAGTGAACGAATGAATAGTGAAGGTATCCAATCTTTGACATAATTAGACTATTTTGTATGAAAACAATAAATATTTCAAACTGTACTCCCACATATTTAGATTTTGTTTACTTGAATTTCTGTTAGTGGAGGGAGGGGAAATAATATCAAAATTGTATTCACTAAGTTCAATAAAAACACTCTAGGTCAGGAAACACGTGAATTGTGGCCATAATTAAGTCTAAAAAAAGTCCTACACACCCTGTAGGACTTAAAATGAATTTTGATTAAACAGAATCGATGTTTGGAGTAGATTTTAGTATCAAATAAACCGGCGTTTGTTGGATTCTAGAACCAAAAAAAAAATTACCTGTACTCATATTGGAGTCTTGGCTATGTACGGGTTGTGTTACGTTGATTGTAGACTGTGGTGCCATCTGTATCTGAGATCCAGCTGACATCTGAAAAAGAAAAACACATGTATACTCAAATATCAAGATGAATATGACAGATGATGGTGGTAAAGGGGAAGCCAAAGTTTATTTTTTTTTATTTTTGCACCACATACCATCTGATATCAATCATAGAACTTTTCGAATAAATAATGCTAAATTATTTATAAGAACTTTATAGGTTCACTAACATTTATAATATTTTTCCGATTCCTACTTCCCGAATATTGAATTAAAATTTCGAAAATGTCACTTGTCGAATCGAAGAAGATACAAATTGATCAATATACTGTATTTGTGTAACTAATCAGTAGGGACTAAAAATTCAAAATGCATTAAAATAATTTTACTTGAATTCTAATACATTTCATATTTTTTATAATTTATCATTTATAAAATTATATTAATGACATATTGGAACAACGTTTTTAAGTACTTTTGAACTTCATCACAAATTGTGGAAAAATAAATGAAAAATTGGCAAATAGGTACAATAAAAAGTCGACAAGAAACCACTAATCAATCAATTTCACAATTCGATAAAAAATCGAAACAGGAAAACTAAAATGAGAAGTTTTCATTATAATACAGTACTTAAAACTGGATAATGAAATTGAAGTAGAAATAAATTGAGCAGAACGGAAACATTTTTGAAAACAAAAGTGGTCTATGATCAAAGAATGTCAATTATTAATTGAAACCGTGGACAGATAGATGTAATAGCCACTGGGACCGATTGACAAATATTTGCTAAATGAGTAGAGTTTAATTTCTGTGAGTAATCTAAAATGTTATTTGAGTTACGACAGATTTGCTCTCTTAGATAATCTGGTAACTTGTGAAATTTTATGGAACTGTACTAATAATTAGATCGGGGCTTCAGATTGAATTTTTGTAAACCGATAAAAGAGCCACCATAATGAAGAATAGTGTTAAAATTTATCGTTGTTCTCGTTATACCGGATGGTGAATTCCCAAAAGCAAAACCATCTTCTGCAACACCAACTAGGTAGCAGACTGAAAAATAGATCGCATAAAATCGGTTTGAATCACATACATTTCTTACTTGAACTGATTGTAAAGCAGCAGTTTTCATACGTTCACCTCGGACTGGATCACAAAATACCTAAAGCCGTTATTTATAAATCTGATCTAAATTTAGTACAAGGAATATATTCGAATCCACTTCTATTCATTGTTGATAAAGCCGTGATCTGTTTTCAAATCAATGCGTTAAGAATGTCAGGAAGCCTTATTATTAGTAAACGAACCGAAAAAAAATGCAGAAGTATAAAATTGCATCTTCCATTTTCAATGTAATTGTTTCTTTATTGGTTTCTTGTATTTGATCCAAGGATATCTCAATAGTCAAGAAATTGGATGTAATTCATCCACAGTTGATTTACTTTTAGCCCTTGAATTCATCGCTTTGCAAGGTCGTCCGTCATCCATCTGTTCTTTCTTTTCATAATCAATGAATATCAGTTTGGATTTATTATTAAGCATCACCAAAGGTATAATTGGAAGCTCAAACACCTTTATTGGATATGTACAATTTCAATTTAACTCTTGGAAATTGCTGAACTTTTTAACAATGTGTTAAACTGCATTCAAAACTTAGGCATAAAAATTATTCAATTTGGGATACTGATCTGAAAGTGTTATTATTGGGTTGTTCAGATTTTTCCTGTGGAAATTGAAAAGAGTGATTTGATAAGATTTTGAACCTTTGGTGAAAAATAAATACATAGAAAACAATTTTCTCAACACCAGAACAAAAAAATTGCCTCAAACGCGCATTCTATAGAAAAAGTGTTTTTTTATACACAAAACGTGATAAAAAATTCCATATACTTCTGATTAAATATGAACCGAAAAAAAATACAAGTTTGATTCATTTCAACGACAAACTTTCGACTAAAGCTGAATTCTAGCAACAATTCAAAGATGAAAGTTTTAAGTTACCACAAAGATCAATGATAAACGAAACTCCCAAAGGCGGTGCGCTGAAATAGATTTGTTTTGTCTTTCTCTGCAGCTTTCACTGCAAGCTGACTTACTGAAAAAAGAGCTCAAAATAAAGCTTTCGTTTAACTGGTTTGAGCTGGCACAGGTCTCAAGTGGTGCTAGACAAACCACAAATGAATTGTTGTCCCTAAAAGAACAAACCTGAGTATAAACAAGCTTTTATATTTCCTTTATGTTATTTGTAAAATGGTAGACTCAATTCACGAATATCAAAGGTTCTCCAAGGCGGTTGGCGATTCGTCTTGTTTCTTAGTCAACATAAATTCATAAAACTTCTGACTTGTGTTGATAGTTGATAGTTGTTGGTTCACAGATGGATCAAAAACACCTTCCGGTTCCGGTGCAGGTGTTTTCAGTTGCAGACACAGGACAGAGATATCAACCTGCCTACTGTGCGACTGCATTTCAAGCTAAAAAACGACTCTCCTCGATAAGAAGACTCAACATATTGGCCTGGAAGGTAATGATACTGCTAACTCCTTTGCAAAGGAGGATGCTGCAAGCAGCTTTGTCGGACCAGAACCTGTCATCGGCATCGCTTTAGGTTTGTCAAACAAAGATTCATCTGGGTGGCAAGAAGATTTATGGATGTATTCACCCTTCGCAGCTTGATACCAAACAGTTGTTGGGCTACAGTAGGGATGAACTACGAAGTCTAACAGGCCTTCTTACAGGTCACTGTTATTTGAATCATCATATGCAGAGACTCGGACTGTCGGAAGACACTGTGTCGCCTCTGCTTGGAAAATGATGAAACAGCAGAGCACATACTTTGTACCTGTCCCACTGGGTTTTTAGAGTTAGATAGTGCCGTACTTTTACCATCTGACCTGGAAGACCACTCACCATACAAACTAATCGGCTTCGTTAAGAAGCTGGGTTTATTTGGTCGAGTGTAAATAGGTACGAGCCACAATAAATCCTTGCGGGTTGCGGTTGAGAGTCGAATAGGCCCACTTACTATGGACCTAACCTAATGTAACCTAAGACAGATACATGGCCCATCTTAATATATCTGTCACCAGATTTGCTTAGGTATTTTACCGAACATGAATGAAATCTCATAGACATTCTACCTATACAAACTATTGTCATGATTCTTGTAAGAGATCATTGCAGAGATACATTCACAAAAAAAGTTGCCAATATTTCTCTCTGAAGATATTGAAGTATCTTACAATAGCATCTTCAGGCGTCACAATACTGATACTGACCATTAAAGTGTTTTTTAAATGATGTATGTAATTTAAAGACACTTTCCCGAAGAGTGATACTTAATAATTTTTTCTTCTTTTTAGCTTGTTAAGCAAAGATGATAATATTAAAATGAAAACGCAGTATGTCATGGAAATTATAGAGGGAATGAAAAACTAACAATATTTTAAAAAATGCAGGTCCGTATTGAAAATATATAGATTTCAAGGGAAAATGGGTGACATTCAACTAGCTTTGCATCTCTTATCGTTTTCAAGATAGTAATTGATATACAATGAAAAATATGAATAGAATTTGGTTTGTCACATCAAGTTTCGTAACAGACCATTTTAAACAAATAGTTACAAATTTTATTAACCTAAAACTTCAGGTTTTCAATTTCAAAACTGACGAATTTCAATACAATGTTTGAACCCCTATCTTCTCCCCTTGAGGGTGGAAATTCCTGATTCCCTTTCTTGATGCACATTTACGCTATACAAAGAACCTACCTGCATATTTCAAGATTCTAGTTTCAGTAGCTTCGGCTGTACGTTTACATAAGAGCGTACAACAGCTAGTAATTTATATTTTTACTTTAAATTTACAGTAACTAAAAAAATGTCAACTGAACCGAATTATGTTACCTATAAAGAATATGTTACCTATAAAGAAATACGTAAAAAAACAATCGTCAATGACGTCTTTCTTCAGGCGTCTGTCCGCGTTCTCGGCGACGGCGCTTCATTGCTTAGACCGCCAGTCTACCCCCGCGCATCGTCCACCACCATCTTACAGTAGACGCGAGGCGTGATGGCTTACTGCTTTGCTAGTGTAAAAGACAAAATTTATCTATATTGAATACCTAAAACATTTGTATCAATTTTTATAAGAATTTGACTGATATTCTGAAATGTGCATTGTAAAAAAGTATCCAATTTAATTGTATTAATGGCCCAGTATTTTGCATATAGTGGCTACCGCTATCGCGGACTTTTATTTAGAAATATGTAAGATAAACCATCTTACGGTATATAATCTGCATGTAACTCCAACGGTATAGGCAGCAAACGCCCAGATAGCTCTCAGGGAGCCAAAATTACACAAAAAAAACCTTTGTAAATTGTAGCATATATGTTATTCTGATGTATAAGCTGTATTTATGTAGTTTCATCTAAATCCGTTCAGCCGTTTAGGCGTGAAAGAGCCACATACATACATACGACCATCCTCACAAACTTTCACATTTATATTAGTATAGAAGTATAGATATAGATCCCTTTAGGAAAGATAGCTAGGCATTACTTGCAGACCAATTTCATTTTTTCACAATTACAATTTTCATACCGTCTTTCAGACCCTATGGCGTCTTAATAAAATATTTTCAATCACTCCACCTACCTAATGATGAAACACTTTTTCGCTGAAAACGTGATCGTGCATCAAAGTAAACACTGTAAAACCTTCGAATCGTATTTTGATTCGAAACCGGACACCGTTCAGAATCAGAATGGTTTGTATAAATACCCTTGCAGAATCCGTGACAAACCCGAAGAAAAAAGCATCGTACAGCCTACGTCACACAGCCGAGAATCTATCTCTTCCAGCCCGACATTTTCAATAAAGGTAGTACACGACGAAAACTCACCGACACAAATAAAATAGCAACTCGCGATTGCGTAAAATAAAACTATATAATGAAAATAAAAGAAATCGGCTATATGTGTGTTAGGTGTGCGATAGTACTGGCACAAACTGACTAACATTTAATTCAATAAATTGCATGAATTAATAATGAGCCTACGTCTATGAATGTAAACCAATCGTTTTTTGAATCGACTCGAGAATTGTTACAGTTGGGACGTCATTCCCGGTACAGCTGACAGATAAAACAGATAACAGTTCGTACTTGGAAAAATTCCGAATGTTTGCCGGCCTGCCGTTGATACCTACAAACCATCTACATGACTCAAGTAGCTGGTAATTTAATATTGTAAACAGAAAACAAGAATATATTTGAATGAAGTTCCAGTATGGGTGTGTGACAGGATAACGTGTTGTTTTCAAATATAAAGGACAAAACACAAGCACTACAGGAGAATCCTTAAGGCGCTATAAGAGCGGTGCCTGTGCGAAATCAGCGATTCACATTTGATTTGAATCGCTGGAGATTATATCCATTTGGAAAAATGTTCTCACGAAGTTTATTCCACATAAGCAAGAATCTAAATTTATCTGGAATTGATTGAGTAATTCACACTTTAATGTGAGATATCATCTTATGGCGTCATAATACAGCTATTACGAATTCTTTTAAAGTGAATTGAATCGTTATGCATATTACTACCTGCCAAACCGACATGATAAATTCATTGTCTGAACTATTTATCTATCAAGGAACAACTCCTTAGACTGGAGAATAATGAATAACAATTTTTACCTGCCTTATCTTTTTACCTAATTTAAAGATCTCTCCTAATTACTAATTTTCTCATTGCAAACTAAATTCAATACAAGGGAACAATTCAACTCTATTTAATCATTGAGCCAATAATCCCGAATTTGTATGTCCATTGATTTCTAAATATTTCAAAAGGTTGAGTTTTGAACTTTTCTGTTCCAAATGCAATATGTCATGATTGTGATTGAAATCGTGCCCCTCTGTCAAAAGATGATTTGTAAATGTTGAATTTGCCTTTCAACTGAAAGAACTACTAACATTTTGGACAAGAACCGCAAGTCAACTTGCTCCCCATCTATCCGACACAGATTTTTTATTTATATTCTTTTCAATGAGTTTACTCAAATGATTATATTGTTAGGTAGGCTACGCCTTTTAAAAAACAAGCGATATTATTAGTAGGATCACGAGAGTAAGAGTTACATAATGGTTGAATAGAACTGGCCGATACTTGATGAAAATCCATATTAAAACTCATTAAAACAGTTTATTGTATGATTCTCACTATAAAGGGTTTTACAAAAACCGCAACACATGTTTCGCGGTTTTATAGTGAAAATCATACAAAAATTGTATTAAAAAGAGTTACATAATGGTTCAATTTGATCAAGGCGGCGACTGAAATCAATATATTATAACTAGGCACCCAGAGACAGGTATGATTCAAAAATAATTAACGCGATAAATACACCTAGGTGTTAATTTCATGACTGTCAGTTACATCACTCGTGAGCCACAATAAACCCTTATGGGTTGCGGTGGCGGGTCGAATAGACCCACTCACTTCACGACCTACATCGCTCGTAGAAAGAATCCTATTTTTCCTTAAAAATTTCTCCATATCTGGTAATCATGACATTTTTTTCATTGCATAGCTTTTAAAGAATTTGTATCTAGAAACAGTTATAAATTCCATTGTGCTAGTTGAACAAATCACAAGAAGCTATACTCGAAACTACATATCTACAAGTTATATTTTGTGTTCTAAAATAACTTGCCATGAAGAAAAGTAGTAAATAGATTAAGAGCAAATAGTTGGCAATTATAATTAAGGGCAGTTTCCTTTCTAGGTCTGTATTACCATGTCTCCAAATACATAATTATTCCAATACAATTTTCACTAAATGAATATTACTGGAGTAGGTATATGGATTAATTCATATAAACGTTATTTCTCAAAAGTGCTTTTCAAAGGAAAATCATATGTAAAATAAAATATACATTATTCATTGACAAAATTGATTCGCCTAGTGAAAAAAAAGTTTGGTCAAAGTATCATTCGCTAATTTATTGGTAAATAGAAGATTCAAAATTCATAAATAATCCACAACAAAAACACGTACGAGAATTTTGCGATATTGGATATTACTGACAACCCTGAGAAAACGAATCTTACAAATTTAGCAGATTAAAAATAAGTATTTCAGTCGCCAAACTTAATTGAGGGAGATGAATCACTCTCTCATTTTATATAGCAACTGAACGACCATGGGTTTTTTATATATAAATCATCAATGTTGATGAAAAAAAAAAGAAAAAAATGTTTTCTAAAAGTTGAACAACACACGTCTCCAGGAATCAATGTTGATAGAAGAAAAAGAAAAAATAAATTTTTTCTAAAAGTTCAGATCACCTGAAGACGTCAACCTGGTGAGTGAAACAGGTGTTGAGACAAGTGAGACAATTCTGAGCAGTGATAAATACTTTTGTAGAAATCACCATTTCCATTTTCAACGAAAACTCAGTTGGTGGGTTTGGGGTCAAGATCAAACGTCTCCAGGAATCAATGTCGATGGAAGAAAAATAAAAAAAATAAATGTTTTCTAAAAGTTCAGATCACCTGAAGACGTTAACCTGGTAAGTGAAACAGGCGTTGAGAAAAGTGAGATAGTTTTGAGCTGTGACAAATACTTTTGTAGAGATCAACCATTTTTTTCAATGAAAACTCAGTCGGTGGGTTTGGTTTCAACATCAAACGAATCCAGGAATGATTGTTGATGAAAAAAAACTTTCAACATCACACGTCTCCAGGAATGAAATTTGATGGAAAAAAAAAATTAATGTTTCTAAAAGTTCAGATCACCTGAAGGCGTCAACCTGGCGAGTGAAACAGGCGTTGAAAAAAGTGAATGATTGTTGATGGAAAAAGAAAGAAAAAAATTTTTTCAAGCTTTGAATCTTTCAGTATATGACAATAACCAAATTCCATGATTTAAAATCATTTTCTGAAAAAAATATTTTTTTTTTAATTAAATCATACGGATATGTATGGTGTATGGTTTAAGTCATATAAACTTATATTTCTTAAAAGTGCTTTTCAAAGTAAAATCATATGTAAAATAAAATTAAGATTATTCATTAAAAAATTAAGATAAGACTGTTTTGAATTTTTGAATCGTCCAGTTAAAAAAAAATTAGGTCAAAGTATCATTCGCTAATGAAATACTACTAATAGTGTGAAATATATTTTTCGGTGGAATTCAAATATGGAAAAAATATATCACATTCGACAATTTTCTAATTTCATTAATTATATCGTATGCACTTGTAACATTACACTGTCCTCTAAATAAATAAATAAATAACGGAAAATAGTAATCATAGATTAGAGTAAAACGGATCTCTCTGGGATGGATTTCAATCCATTTATCATATCTCTTTCTTAAACATTCATGTTATGAATTATCATCCGTAATAACTTCAACATAATACAACTCAGGTAGAAATAAGTATTGGGGACTTACCATTGAAATTGAATTGATAATTTTTTTTAGAGAAAGTTTTGCACTCGATATAGAAATAAGTTTATAATCAGACAAATTCGCTTTGTTCTAAGCATGCACTTCTGTTGTCGACAAATTCCAATCTATATATTGTAAAGACACATTAAGAGTACAAACCATACATTCCCAGGTACTTTATATCGTCCATTCATAAATAGGTAATTGCCTTTTAGATACCAAAACACCTTTTGATTATCCTCTTCTCAGAAAATTTTAGTTTATTCAAGTTCAAAGCATCAAAATAATCTGACAGAAATTACTTTTCTACCATTCCCAAAACTGATTATTTGTTGGTAATTTTCAATCGATTGAAATCGTATCAAACAATAAAACAGATTCCATTGGAAATAATTCAAACTTTTTTTCTACTTATCTGTTCACGATACTGTTTCAATAAAAATTACTACATAAAAAAACTTTACAGTTCTCACGGAATTGAACTTCTCTTTATCATTCATTTACTACTAATTAACTATGTACTTTTTGATGATGATAATAATGACCACGTAAAAGTTTCAAGGAAAATGAAAAAAATGAATGCGCATATACCTACTTTCACAAAAGAAGCATACTGCAAACGTGAACCTTTTATAACAAATTACGTACGAAAATAGTCATGTTAACAACGGTAAACATAATTTGTTTATAGAATACACTCCAGGAAACGCGACGTTGCCGCACTTCGCCGTCTAAAAAATTAAAAGAGAAAGCAACAACCTCTCGATTCGAATTACACCCGCGAAATCGCGAACATCGGCAACGCCGCCGACTTAGATAAACCGATACTGCTCAGTGCCAATGCTATAAAATTGAAATATCCGTTCTCAACATTCCGACCGAATATAATGAACTAAACAAGTAAAACTTACAAGTTACACATTATCTCTATCTACCTTTAAGTGAACTGCCCGATGTTTTTAGGATTTTGGGCGAGGCTGTAATCACACAACATGCTACGCTGCTGAAAGGGCGGATGTTTTTGCTTTATACCTGACAATATCCGAGACTGAGATCCAGCTTAATGAAACAAATTCGTTGTTCGACGAATTTTTCCACCACCAGTGAAACACGATTAACTGACTACCACGTCAAAACTATGAATGACTCACCGGCCACAGAATTAGAATGAACCAGAACATCGATGTAGGTATGATACGTAGGGAGACGATTTCTTCATTGCAACTGGTAGATTTCTACGCATTTGTCCTTTTACATTAACGCCTGATTAAAAGGGTCAGTTGCACTGTTGGAATAATAGGGGGAGCACACGAAAATAACCTATTTCAGAAGTCTTCCTTCTGCTCATAACTACACTGACTGGGTTTTCGTACTTGGAAAAGTCGACCCCTTCAAGAACATGCGGTACTGTATGTAACAAGTCGTCAGATCATTATTTGGAAACTAATAAATATTGAATCGTTTCTTCAGATGTATCTAATATTGACGGCAGAATATGGTGAAGGGACTGGTAACTCGACTGATTCACGAAGGTTTTCATATAAACGTCTTTTTGCTGCCTTTCTTCAACTCATTAATTGCATTAAAGTTGCATGGTTCAACCAAAAATTCAAAATTTTACATATGTTCAAAATGTTTCTGCTTGATATCAGAGACAGTGTTATCATCTTGCCAGTCTCCTTTTTCTTCTTCAACAGTCCTCTTCTTGCTCATTTTCTTTGCAATGTACGTTTCTTTTCATTCTCTGACAGTACAAAAAATTCTTTGGAACGAATATATATATTCAAAGTCTGGCTAGAGGTTATATACCAATTTCACATTCGATCAATATCTTTTCTAGACGTTTTCCAAGTTTCAGAAGCGATTTCATAACCTACTTTTTAGCTTTCCAAACGCGACGTGAGTACTTTCAGGGAGCTCTAGAAAGCGACCAACAAAATAATACAGATTTACTTCATTCAATACTTCAATAATTTTCATAGAAATTGACTTTCATTGATGATATATCCAGTGATGTAATCTACTGGTCAATTTTTGCTGGCATCAGTTGTTCGTACAGATTCAGTGTATCTAGCATACTGAATCTACATACAAGAAGATGGCGACTTTACCATGATATGGAAATTTTCTAGCATTGAGGACTCCAGAGTTTTCATTCATTGACAATACATTTTTTCAATAACCTAACAAAAATATATGTTTGACGGAACTTGGGTCTGATTTTATATAAGTAATTAGTTGTTGGAACTAAGATACAAACAGATCTGACGTTGTTAAAGTGCTTACTACTTTTTAACCAGACGTACAAGTTTTTCTTATGAGTCATCGAGAGGAATAACCTCGATTATCGACGTTAGGACTACTGAATAAATTGTATTTTATATTAGTTATGGCATTCATTAGAAAATTAAAGGGAAACACTTTTGAATCATTAGAGTTTATAATTTCACATGTTTTGTAAGATAATACAATGCAACAATTTTTATATACATTCAAATCTATACTGCCTGTTCGATTTGATGGTGTGAAACTTTGTACACACTCAAACTGCACGTAATCATTGCATCGATCAACGGTCTACGTACATAAATCCTTTGCATATGTATGGTTAAAAAAAACGTCGAGAAAATCAGCAATTTGCAGATAGATAAGAAATATCCTGGTTTAACGATACTTATCTTCGTAATTGATTCGGAAATTCCATATGAAAATATTACAAAATTGTTTTTGTGGCAAAGGATGCTTCAGGCGGAAGAAAATTACGTGTTCGATTGATGACGTCTTTATTTTGTGGAAATTCATATTAAATATAGGATAAGAAAATAATTTGTCTTATTTCTACTGGGATTTTCATTTGTTACGACCGATTTCGGTTTATTAAACCATGCTCAAGTATACTGACTCAGTAAACGGCGTCAGTCAAGTGAACTGACGCAGCAAACGGCGTCAGTCGAGTAAACTGGCGCAGTAAACGGTGTCAGTCAAGTGAACTGACGCAGTGAACAGTACTTGACAATAAGAAAATTACATATTCAATTTCTGAGTAAACATCATGAACATCTTCAATGATTTATTTCAAATTTTAAGGTATTTTATGTGAGGGTTCTGGTCATAATCCGATTGAATTATTAAATTGTTAGGAAAGATCGCGGAGTATGGAATATCTAAGTTTAATAATTCGATGTGAAAGTATTAGAAATAAGCAGTGAGTCACTGAAGTAAATATGCTAAAAATTCTCTCCGAAACATTCGGAAATACCAAAGAAATGGAATCCATAAAGCGATTAGCAAGATAAAAACACTTGAACTTATAGATGATTTTTTCACAGAAACACATATAATATTTCTATTCATATACTGTCCAAATGCCTAAACCATTCATTTTGTTTTCCCTAATACTGTGTTGACGACCCTGGAGTCACGTTACAGTGCCTTCTTATAGCATGGTATCTTTTTAAAAATTGCGAGATTGGCCCAAAATTCTTTGTCGTTTCTATTTAGGAGTTCCAGAAGTGTCCAAACATATCTTCCTTCTTTTCCTTTAGTTTTAATTTTGAATACACACAAACCTTTAAACAACATCTGGTACGCTCATGATCGTCGGAAACCTCATTTTCTATAACTTCATTATTCGTCATGATGTGATGCGTATTTACTTGAGTGAACCTTGTGTTTCTCTATTTTTAAACCAAAATTACTTTGTCGTCAGTATTCTTGGTTTTGTATTCTCGTTTTAACCAAACCCTCGATTATGACGAACTATATTTAAACCGAGTCTTTGGAATGTATGAAGGAAAGTTCAAACACCATTTAACAACGTTGCCAATGATGACAGTTTAGTTCAAAGCTGTCAATTCAATAAATGCTGCAAATATTGTTAAAAGATTTTATAACCTTCAAAAGTGAAAGTGCTATTTGAAATATTTATAAAAGTACATGTTTGTAGGTTCCAAAGTTTACAAATAACGATCGCACTGTGATTGATGAAAACAAATGAATCGAACGTCACCATGTTTACATACTGGAAATGTGGCAACATTGTTCAGAGTAACAGCTGGCAAACTCTTAACGAATGGATCGTAGGTAGGTAGTAGGTATTTGTCTTGTTAAATTTTCAACTGTATAGGTTTCATAGTCACAGTCATTGATTTTTATTAATAGAATTTTATTTTTAGATTGTTTTATTCCTAGGCGCAAAATCGCAACTTCGAAATATTGTTCGAATGGGGATCGGTAGAAGATTTTTTTGCTGTTATCAGTGCAAATTGATAAAAATACAATCTAACCTATAACGAGGAACTGCCGTGTGAATGTTCATGATAAAGGTTAAGGTTGTCCAGTCTTAAATGCTTGATTGGTTACATCAGCAGAATTAGATATACTAAAAAAATATAAAAAATGAATGACAATTATATTGCTTCGATAATCATTATGATTGTTATAGTTCACTTTTATGTTGAACTCAATTTCAGCAAATTTAAAGTAACTCAAATAGTACGGCACTTCGTATCATTCTTTGAAAAAATACTAATAATTATAAACAGTTCTCGCATTCTAAACGTACGTGTTGAAAAAGTATTGTAAACTGGCATTCTCTCGCCAAGGTCATGAAAACACCAAACTTTTTGATAATTTATCTATTACACATTACATATTTCAATGAAAAAACCCAAGAGGAGTCTATTGAAAACAGAAAATCAAACCAATCAAAAACAATGCCATATACATCATCACAGTTTCCTATGCAGCGTACGTTTCAAGAGATAAACGCGTAATTGTTTTGGAGAAAATTTCAGTTTTGATCTCCAGGAAACAAAAGGCATTGATTTCGGAAACGAAAAAGTATTCAAAGTATGTTCAAAATCATCCAAAGTGTATTCAATGTTAATTACAAATGAGTTATTAACTACCTTCATAAAAAATGGATAATTTTGATAGTTTCTTTATACTAGTAGCTTTTATTTGTCTGTCTCGAAATTCTCTACTATTGTCATAACAGTCATCACAAAAAGGTTTCCTTTTAATTTTCAGTACCATTATTAGGATGCAAGATCTTATTGTGAGTTTTTTTTCCACAATAAACTGCAACTTAATGAATTATTTATTTGATTGACCCAGATTTGACAAAAAGATGTCAAATCGATTCAAAATACAGAATATTTAAAAAGATAATAAAATTATGTATTTTGCGTACGCCCATGAATGCCCTAAAGTATTACATCCGATAAACGAAACAATTGCTCGTACGCCACTGATTACATTAGTGATAGTGCAAAAAATGGAAAATTTCCATACGTTGATAAGTAATCAGCTAGTTAAAATCATTAATATAAATGAATGCCTCAGCGAGATTTGCCTAAACTGTTGGTATAATAAGATGAGTTGTGACAGATGTCACCGCGATATCGGAAAGATTACTTAAAAGCAGCGTTTGTTGCCAACAAGTTGGTGTCAAAAAATCGCAATATCCGATCGAAAAGCACGAAATATAAATTATACAAAAAATGACGCATACTTGAATCATAAACAGCCTTTAGTATCTGAAACTTGCAGATTAAGGTTCCCATGGCCAGTATTTAACATATTATTTGCTGCTTCTAGATTTATTAGTCTGCAGACCACAGCAAATAATTTGTTCGAACAAATGATTTTACTGTTTTGTTCTATCTGTTTTGATTTTTAGAATGTGTATTGTTGTTTGTCAGTGTCGATTAAAATTCCCATTTTTTTTAGGTGAATTGGGTGTTTTATCACCAAAAACTTTAATATCAGAGTTAGCACACCAAACATCAAAATAACTGCCGCTACTATCACTTCTCTGTTATATGTATAATAATATTCTCGGGTGATGTGCTTGATGCACTTTAAGAGAGGAAACTGATCTGCTTGCAGGATATAAAATACGCAGAAAATCGCAAAAACCACCATGTGCAGCAAAAGGCAGTGATGGAAGGCAAAAGTTACAAATAATAAGTAACAAGTGATACGTTTTGTATTGCTTTGCTACGTTGTTTTTGCTTTCCTCGAGGGACATATGAATTATTTTGATTGTTATGAACCCCTAATTTACAGATTTTTGCCAGTCGAAAAATCTTTTCTTACCAAGATGACTCGGAATTGAATTAGTCTTTCGTTATTTCTAGTGTTTTCCCTCTCATAATAATTTGAATAACACAATTGTTTTGTTGTCGGCCATTTCCAGCGCCACAGAATAAATACCGTATTGAGCAAAATTCTTCAATTTCTGTCAAGTTGAGAAACAAGTAATAATTGATTTTTTCGGACTCTCATTACCCGTTTCTTATTTTTTGAGCTCTACTCATTTGTTCTGAATACATATAACAAACTTGTATTATTACTTATCTCTCATTACTATTAGTACTAATAACCTGTAACTTCCTATTCCGTCACGATCAAAACAAGCGAAGATACAGAAAATTACACGGATTTTCCGCGTTTTTCGCTACGTTGGCAACGCTGCTTACGAGAATAATAGAAACGAAATCAAGCAAACGAAGGGAATAATCGATAGAGGCTCAAAACAAAAACGAAACCTTACCAACAAACAATAAACCATCGTAGCGGATCGATTCTCGGGAGGGACCCATCCGACACAATTAAAACACTTGAACTGAATTGTTTTCACCGCAACAACGCGAAACCGTTCAATCGCCGACTACCATCTCCGAAGACGGACATTTCGAGATAATTTTCTGACGGATTAAATCAATGCAATGCACAGCCTACTAAGTCGGGTCTCTCGGTGAGACACGACATTTTTAGAACGGCTAATAATGCTCCGAGAGCAAGAGTTTGTGTTATGTGTTTTCTTGTGTGTGTGAGTATATAAGTGTACTCGACGACCATTGAGTTCAGGTACACAAGGCATAATAGAATGCTAAATAATGTAGGTTATCGACCCTTGTGCTATGTCGATCCGAGTACTGTGGCGAACGCCATTTTTTTCGAAAGTCGTGAAATCTTCCGGACGGTATGCTCGCTGATACACACAGAATTAGTTCGTTCTTTATATTCCGTTCTAATCGATACAGTCCAACGAATATGAATCGCTGATACGACCGACTGATTCTAGTAGTTTGTGCAAAACACTGACGAAATAGGTACTAGACACTTTATTCTGACATCTGAACGTTAGTTTCTTACCAAAATGAGAAATTTCAGTACGTAGGTAGGCGATCTCTGATCTACTACCTACAATATATTTCGACCTTTATATTATTCATATACCTTTTTTTAACACTTTTTCTACAGACTATCACTCGACATTTTCTACTCTTCAACCGCATTACTGAATATACCGGCTCGCTGACAAATTTATGACAAAAAGGTATTCGTAGGACAACCTCTGCATTTTTTGCTTTTCTCGCACACTTCCGAGTTTATCAAAAAGGCATTTGGAATGTTTTCATAGGACTCAAGTTGCACTAAATTGTTAATTTTGATATCTCATATATGTTGAGCACTTTTTAATTGGGTTTTAATATTACATCGTCTTGCTTTCGAAATGATAATTTGTTTACATTGTTCATTTCTTAAGCTGTCACTTGCCGAGATTTTTGATTCTCCAATACGTTTTTTGATGATAACTGATATTCTAATTATTCATGGAAACAGGATTAGAGTTTCCTTTAGAGAATTACTATTTCACAATTTGATAAAAGAAAACCACATTTTGAAAGACATAATATTGAGTGTGTCTGGAAATAATAAAATTTATCATAAATTTTAATGAAAAAAATGTTCCAAGACCGATAAGTGTGCTTTGGTTAATTAGCGAAAGTAAATAGTATTAGCATTCATTAATATACCACCGAATTGAGAAGTTACATAATTTTATTTAATGTTAAACACACTTCCAATGAATATAATGAAATAAAGCTTGAATTTTTTAATACTGAAATGAGTGACGGTAGGTAGAAACACATGAAATACAAAAGTACACCTATTTTTTAAACCAAATAGTCGTCTGCACGATATCATTCAACGTGTCTCCGATGAATTTTGCTTGTGTGTTAATCGAAAATATTATAAAATAAATGTACAATTTGTCTGTGCCGTTAAAACATAGAAGCTAGTCCCGGTACGATCAAGAAAGTGTTAGTCCACGAAAAAGTTTTTAATTTTTACCTGAGGGGATTGGAAGTTTCGCCATCTAGGAATTTCTAGAATGTAGATCATTTGAAAGCATTTCATATTTCAGAACATCAAGGAACATTCTGGAATGTTGTGATTTTTAGGAATAGTCTGGAATGTTAGGGACCTCCCAAATTATTGTGGAACATAAGGGCGGGTGCTTTTGAAGATATCGCCCTCTATAAATTTCTAGGACAGTTCAGAACAGCAGACAGTATTCGAGAGCTTTTCACACCATTTCGGAACATTCTGGAATGTTGGCGAACAGTCCGGAACGTCCAGGAGCATCGTAGACCATAGTGGAACACAAGATGACTTTTTGAAGATAAAATGGCTGGAAGTTTTTTCTTATAGAAATTTCTAGCTTAGTCAAAAACATTCTAAATTTCCAAACATCACGGAATGTTGGGGGATGTTGGGAAAGAGTCTGGAGGATTCTGGAACATACTAATCGAAGCGTTTTTTGTATAGATGAGTGAACACAATCGAACTCCTTAAACGTAGCCGGGTATCCCAACTAGTTAATTTAGTGTACCCAATATAGGGAAAAGAGAAAAGATAGGGATCAATCAGCATGTCGTGACGTTTATTTTTGTTTCAGTGCAATTTTCAGAAGAAAAATGCAAACAAAACCTCATTATATATTTATCGATTTCATTAGGTTCTCTTTCGAGTTGAAATGTCGCTCGACACAAATTAACCATAGTGTGTAGGCGCTTTTATCATTAACAGATTTGAACATAATATTCGAGAACAAATGTACAAACAAAATTTTACGTTACTGTCAGCAGTGAAATGATGTACTTTGCATAAATTCAAGTTGTTTCATTTGACAAGTATAACAACAATTGTAAATAGTTGAATGTAATGATCATTAATCAAGTACCGTGTACGTTTCTTGTTTTATTATTTGTTGTTATTAACGAACATTTCTTATCGGACTTTGCTCCTCCTTATGTAGAGTGATAACGATAACATAACAGTCATTATTATGTGATGATAGACGTAGTAATTTCTATAAGTTTGGGTTTGTTTTCGCCTCAGTTTTGGAGTAGATTTCAATGGTTTTGTGCTTGTTGAAGAAATACATTCCTACCAATTATTTAATTGATGGCGTCAAATTTAATAATAGTAATTTTTAAAATCAGTCGTCACGAATACTCATAAGTGTTTGATTGTATATTAGTGTCACGAAAATGTGGCAAATATAAAAAGTACAAATAATCATTTATCTTTTCTAGGCATATTATTTCAGATCAGATCTCAACTATCCATGATTGACTAGTATACGTTATTGATGGGGAGGATGATTATGGCGATATAGGTGTACATTTATATTCACTTATTATTAATGTTTCCAAACATTGTGCAATTAAAGGTACATTATAGGTATCTCCTTTACTATATCTATCTCAACCTTCATTATTATAGTACTAAAATCACATAATATATCTAGTATTTCTAGTTGTTCGTCTCGGATTGTTTGTTTCAAAAACATTCATCATTACTTTGCTTTTGACATTTAACACCATGTTCATATCGTTTATTTCTTCAGCATCACCAGTTAGTTGCATTCGTTATATTCAACAAGCTGTCTCATGTATCAACGCTTTCAACCATTTTCTATTGGTAATTAGACAAAAGTGTTTTCATTCATTTCATTTAAGTAATCATGAATTACCACGAAATAAATTAGCCAACAATCACACAAATTTTCTTACTCATCTGCACTATTCATGTCATTTTATAATATGTTTTTGTCATTTACCAAATCCTTTATTGGTTTAAAATAGTTTAAAATTTGTGCAAACGTGTTTCTACAGTTCGTCTATCACTGAATCAAACGCTACTCTTAAAACTTTTTGTAAAAAATCCGCTGCGTAAACAGAAAGTAACAGGGGGTCAAGTATACTACACTGTGGCACTACCTAAATTACTAATTCTTGAAGTATTTATTGATTTTGATACGTGGATACTTTGTCAAGAAAGTAACATTTCAAATATAAATTTAGAACCGCTACATTATGAATGAGGCTACATTAAGAATAATGAAGCCTCAAGCATACCTAATATTTTGTGATTGAAGGTAGAGAATACTTTACTGAAGTAGCAGTAAAATAAGAAAAGTAGTATATTTTTAAACCTATGCCCTAAATATCCGTTAGTTTAGCTAAAGCTGTACAGAACCATATCCAACAGAAAAATATTGGCAATAAAATATATCCATACAGATTCTGCAATTATGATGTCTGCAAAAAAAAAATAGCTAGTACACGCTTTCTAAAAGAGAGTGTGTGTTCGGCGAGTCTTGGCCTACACCTGCCGATATTAAGGAGATGTCTCCTAGTGACTTGTTCAC
>WOGP01000020.1:0-44206 GCA_015342065.1 Leptinotarsa undecemlineata
CAGTGGATATCCACTTCATTGTTATCTTCTCACTTTGTCAATAAGAATAATTATTCTTGGACAATAAAGTACAGTTTGATTTGATTTGAAAATCACACAATAAAGTGTTTTTTGAATACATTCCATATGAGTGTTCATAGTCGACACTCGCCAGGCAGTCGTGTGCACGCACGCCGAATTGAATGAGACAATCACTGCACCGGACAATTCATGAGGAAAGGAGGATTTGATATTAAAATTACTCGCCACTGCCACGCTATAGCGATCGCATAAAACTCAATTGTTTAATTTTGTATGATGCATTGCCTATAAACAAACGAAGAATATGCACTATGACGTCCAGCACTGAAAACAATTCGAATGAAAGTGCTTTTCCATTTCAAATTGACTCACCCTCACCAATAGTCAAAGTCACAATCACAAATTGTTATCATTAAGGACAGTAAAAATCACAAATTATTTTCTATTACCGTCGAAGTCAGTTTTATTGTAAGGCCAATGAAAAAACTATGTTGCTGTATTGCTGCTGTTCCAGTTTTTAGATAAACTCAGAATCAACGAACTTAGGCGTGCGCTGCTTTATAGAACAGTGCTTAAAAAAAACTGCAGCGCCATCTAGTGGCGAGTTACAGAAAAATTGATAGCCTAAAACCTTCTTTATGAAAAATTACTTATCCAAACTGGGACTTTGAGAGCAAGTCGTTGGAATCCACAAATTGTATTATTCATTGCAGCTTCAATGGGTTTTGATAAAGTTGGGATTATTGAAATGGAGCAGTAGTTTTCAATCTCATTTTTGGCAACTTCTTTGAATACAGGGGTCACTTTACTGAATTTAAGCTTTTTGGGATATACATCTCAAAGCGTTTGTTTATTATTTTGGTGAGAGGTTCTACTAATCCCTCTTTCATGTTTTTCAACATCTTGTTACTTAATCCATACACATCAAGAGCAGTACTATCCGAGAGATTCCCAATAATATGACCAACTTCTGTGGAGTCTACAGCCGTAAAGAAAATACTTTTATGGAATTGTATATAAGATGAAGTAAGTTTCGCTGGATCAACCGGAGTATTCTTTAGCTGTTTTAAAATATTGCTACTAATGTCTACAAAATAATCATTCAATTCATTAGATGAGAACAGGGTATCTTGTGGGGATTCTCTAGAGAGGGGCTGCTTGATAATCTGTCAAATGATCCTAGGTTTGTTTACGGATTGTTCTATCTTGCTCCAGTAGTACTTTTTCTTTTGGTTGATAATCTTATGTTTATAGCATTTTTCTGCAAGTTTTATTTATTGTGTCAAATCAACGTTCTGGTTACTTTTGTTATATTCGATCAGAAAATTCAGGTTCTCTCTGTAGTTTCTTAAGTCTCCATTAAACCATTTCTTTTGTATATCGCATATCCTTTGTGTTATTAAATTCAAGCAAAACATTCCAATTGATATTTTCCAAAATTGAGATACATCTTTTCATTGTTACGTCACTAAAAGGCTTATTATTCACAACTGAATTTAGTAAAGTAATTGGAAAATGAATAAGTTTAATGTAATTTAAGTGTTATTTTTATCCGTTTCAATAATTATGAATGTTATTCAACTGTTTCCGTTTAAAAGCATGTAATTTTCCCACCTCTTTTATAAACCAACTGCATTTTATTACAAGTAACAAACATGTTCTACTTGAATACACCAGTCTAATGAAAATTTCGCAATGAAGTTTGTTTGAAGAAAAAAATTGTCTTTGAATCAAATGAAACATCAATTTCTCACAATACACAATTCATATGATATAGAAACTTATCGTGAAAGTTATCTTTTTAGAAAAACAAGTTTATTTTCTTCTGTTTAGAAAATGTAAACGAAAGTTTGTTTTCGAAACAGTCTTTTACTACTTATTATATAATTTATTTCAACTGAATCCTACTTGATTGAACTATAATCGATGCCCCTCTTGACAACATTTTTTTGATACGCCTCTGCTCCAAAGGTTTTTGATTAAATTCAAATTTTCGGTTTCTGCAACCGAAATAAATTTGCATCTCATTACGTAGAACAGTCACCAAAAATAAACTGATCCCATTCGAAGCAAATTCGTGTGGGAAGCTGTTACATGATCGCTGACATTGAGAGAAGCATTTAGAGTTTTTACACCGATAGGTTTTCATAGACGATACACGTGAGGATTGTCGAAGGTAGTTATTAGCTGCTTCACAAGGTAGGTGCGCCTGGTTTGTTAAAACCAAGGTTCTTAACATTCTATTGTTCGACGAAGAAATATAATGCCGAGTTAAATTACTAAACATTGTATTACAATCTTGTTGTACAGAGGGATTGTGAATTCTGCTTTTTGATGTATTTCGACAGCAATAATCTTGTTTCAACTACATCCTCTTCCTAAATTGGAAGGGTATATTTTTAAGAGAATAATTATTGGGAAAGAAAGGTTTTCGCTTTCCACTTCATCATCTGTATACAAAACAATGTGGAAAACTTCCAAAGAAAGGAAAAAAGTAATCAGTTTCAAAAAAATATCTCTTTATAAAGATATAAACTCTTAAAAATTCTAAAATACTAATTATAAAACAACAACAAAAATTAATTGGCGCTCCGGGGCGGCTTAATTAATTCCAGTGGCGCATTTGCTTTTTCAGCTGCAGGAAAACTCGGAAAAAACCTCTAGCACCACATCATCTGAAGATCTTGATCTGCCAATATCAATATCAATTTCATAAAACAAAATGTGGGGTGTCTCCAGAGGCTCCATCTAATAGATTCGATACATCGCCAGAACATTTCGTGACACGACTATCGTCCAACTTAAACCAGTCCGTTTCGTATTCAACCAAGGCGTAATACATTGACATGAAGTCTTCAACTATTACAGAACATATTTGGTTTGATAAATAGGTTTAGGCGTAACAGCCGAAAACGCTTTGCAATTTACAAATACATTTTTTTACATGAAATACGATTCCTTTCCTGATTTGGTTATTATTAGTCATCTTAGGAAACACTAGTTGAAGTTCCAGAAATTCACATACGTTCTTGCTACTTCTTGAATATTTACTACAAAGTAAACAAGTGAGGATTTTTCCAACAAAAGATTTCCGAACACAGATATGATATCTGGAGAGGACTGATTTTTGGTAAAGGTCAATCGCAGTTTCATAATTTTTTTATTACTTCTAACGAAGATTTGACCCCCTTTTTGACTGAAAAACGGATTGTGGAAATATTATACAACATATCTCAATTTTTGAACTTCATTTGTTTATGTGGCGGTAATTTAGAGAATTTCTACTGGAGGAATCTGAAAAAAATCTAGGTAGAAAACTAGGTAGCTCATTTTTTGCTACTGAGATAACAATTCATAAAAAAAATCAGAAACGGGCTGTATTCTTTAACACACCTATTAAAAATATTCTTTGGTATTTCTATTCAAAAGTTTAGAGTTGAGTATCTTTATTGAGAAAAATTTCAATATCGACTTTTCCGATAACAATAGAATCTGCATTTCAAATTAAAATTTGATCATTTGGGAACAAGAATTGGAGTATTCTTGAATTCCTTCATACTTATCGTCAGAATAGTTCTTCTGCAATAATTGTTCTGAATTGATATGATAATGAATTTGGTTATCCAGTGAGTGGCAGTGATTTTTCCAGTTCAGGCATGCCTCACTTTGGCAGCCAAGGAATGTTACACAATTAATACCACTGAAAAGACTTGGTATCGAAGCACCATCTGAGTTCAATGTAATTTTTCCACATAATTTTTGACGGTTATGAAATCTAATTCATTATATACTTTCTATATTCAGCTGTAATATATGAAAAATGATATCACGTTTATCCGTCAAGCCAACATCAGATATATCTGACATGAAGGAGTATATAAAGGAATTAATATTATGAGCTCTATTATTTTCTCAAATGTGTGCTACCAGGGTTTCATTTTGTTCGCGTAGAACTTTCAGAAAATTTCTGAAATGAATTGGTGAATAGGTTTCGATTCAACTTTTCATTCATGGCTACAGAGACAGAGTTATTCCGAGTCTTGAAAGCGCAATATGTTACTAATTCAATTTCATTGTACACACAAAACCACTTTTACCTCCTGAAGCTGAACTGCGATTTGAAATCGCAGAGAAAGTGAACGTTTCTTATTTGAAATCATCTTAGAATGAGTGTTCTTCGAACATGTTAGGAAGTTATTCCTGCTCAGCGGTACGAATTAATTACTATAATTTAAACGTATGTAATTGTGGAGTGTCTCTTAGAAATGTCTTTTACGGAACTACTACAAGCTGTTTTGAATCTTGGCATTCTAGAAGTGATGCCTGAGAAAAGTTTCTCACGGATGACTATATAATTTCAGTTTCAAGGAGATGAGTATGTTTTTTGCACGAAAAACATTGTTTTTTGAGATTGACAGCAACTTTTGGAGTATCAGTGGAGTTGACCTTGTCACTTTTCAATGAACCACCAGTGAGGAAGTGTCCGGCAGTTCAGGACAAAAGGTCGTTGAGATCCAAGGATGAAGGGGATAAAGGACGAAAATTGCTGGAAAACCCATGAGAATAATGTAAAAAAAAACAATTTGAACAGAATCATTTTACAATACCTTGAAGCTGGAGAATGCAATAAACCAAGCTGCTTTGCTGTAAAAACTGTAGATTACATACTAAATATTTTAAAATAATAATTTGGATGATAGAGGCCTACTACCGAACATCTGAAATGATTTCTTTTTATATACAAAAATTTTCTTCAGATCTGCCTTGTTGGAAAGTTAAGAATGGGAGGAGGGGCGTATTCACACAGTAAAAAGAGAAATATAATATCACATTAAAACGGTATATTATGTACTTTTATATTCGATTAGGATAAATTATGTGAATATACTCATTGAATTCGTGAGTTTTTATGAAATTTTTATATTGAAATTTTAATGATGTGTGAATTTTACTGCATGAAATTACACAAAAAATGTAAATTTACTAATAAAATTTTATTGTAGAGGCCTCAATTTTGTAGAAGTACATTGTTAAAGTTTAAATTTGAGAACTAAGTTCAAGTTTGATATGTAATATATTGTTGCATCTTCACTTCAGTTGAACTTGAGTTCCATAATATGTTTTCACAATTTCTGCAGAAAAATGACTATTCAAGATAAATTCTATCATAATTTTGGATTGGTCATTATAAGCAAATTATTATTTTCAGTAGAAATTAATGAATACTGCTTCACAAAAACTTGAACCCATGACTTTCAAGGACCCTGTCGCAGTAAAATATGCGTCATATTTCAAACAGTTTCTCGATAACGGACAGACTTCATAACTATAATGCAGTTAGACAATAATGACCTGACAACTGGCTATTCATCAAAGATATTCATTTCCTCGTCGGTAAATTGACCATTAGATTCGTGCTGCTGCTCTTTAACTAAATACAGTTACAACTGTTACTATTGTTTTGTGGACACACCTATACATAACTTCCCTGAATGACCAGCTATTGCAGGAACTCGTGTTTAACGAAGTTTCAAATATGTAAGCAAATCGCAGATTATGAAATTCCATGTTGAGCATTTTGAGGTGTTAGCAATTCGTTTTGATTTTTAGTAGAAAAACGTACGATAGAGGAATGAAATCTTATCTTTTGTCAATGGCATCTACTAGTCTATGATGATTGGTCACGTATTCTGGTTGGGTTATTAATTTGCCACGCTATTTTTTTCAATTTTTTTTTAAAATTGAGTATAAAGGTATGTTGTATTTTTTAGCAATTTTTAATCATCCTCTATTAATACTTTAGTGGTTTCATAATCGCGACTATTTGAATCGAATGAAATGTCAATTAGTCAATAGTATTTTTTCAACTCATCAACATATATAATCAATAAACCCTTTACTCTCTAAAACAATCATAAATCAGCTTGATACATAATAGAGTCATAGTTACTCCTGATCTCTCTACGTACTCAAAATCGAACAATAATCGTGACGATATGATTTTATACTATGATTGGAGGATCATTACGAGAAATACAAACCACATTCACATTCATTATTTTGCAATGATGTTCCATCATATGGAATCCAAATAACCATATCAATCAGTAAGTTACCTCATTATTCATTAAATTTATTGCTCATATAACTCTTTGGTACATTCTTCTATTCGCTCCGATGATAGAACTATGGCAGGACCGCTAAAGGAACGGTTTAATATCGAATTTCCTGCTGAGAGTTTACATTTCAACTTAGAAATCAGAGATTATTTCAAATTACACAGCGTGACGGAAAAAATGTAATAAAAGCTCTATAGTAATTAATTAGGATCAATTAAAGTGACTCCAGTCACTTTCATTAGGAAATATGAGATGCCACAGAAATTATTTTTATTTATGTTTTACTCCTTCAACTTTTGTACCAACGTCATTCTTTCAAATTATGAGGCCAACCAAATAATATATTCTATTCTTATCGGCAGAAAATATGTTGGAAAAATGAATAAATTAAGTTTGTAACAAACACTTCATATACTTAATTGAAGCAGTGTTAATGGTCCGGAAAATTTTAACTTCGCTTTTAAATGATTTATACAATCATATAATAAATACGAATAAAATAACTGGAAATACATCAACAGCATTCCTTTCTGTTTTGTTTAATAAACAATTACCACTGTTCTGAATATCATAATGAATGGTTCTAATGCGGTTGTAATAATATAAAATAATCGCTCGATGGATTAGTTTCCATCTATCATTTCAGATAAAATCAGCCTCGCCCATCGTGAATACCATATTTTACAATTTACTATTGTGTAATGCACTAGAAAGGATACATGCACAAAAATTGATGAAGCAACTAATTTCGCGTCTCACGAATTCCATGTTCTCCATTCTAAACATAAAAATGGGATTGGAGTTTTGTTAACAATAGAGATAGATCTATGGTCAAATTTCAATCAATGTTTCTCTATGTGAAAAAATAAAAAAACGTTGATTGAATTGTTATTACTTTCCCTTCGAAATATTATTTAATTTGAACATTTCTTAAAGTGGAAGTTTCTGAAAGTTCTCAAACATATAAAGATAGTTCTATCTTTATGTAGAAGATAGACAAAAACATCATAATTCCAACATGTATGATACTATAACTGAAAAGACAATTAAACATATTCAACAGAAAAACGCCAGATTTTAAGTCTTCATTATTCAAAGATCCCTATTGATAAACTTCATAGGAAAATATAGATGATATTTTTAATAGAGTAGATATGTAATAATTCATCAAAAGAACATCAACAAATTTATCCATTGCAGATTAACTAGCTGGTAGAGCCAATTAAACACAGGTCTTCCTTTTTTTTAAAAATAAACGTTCATATATTGTTCTAAGTTTCATTATTTCAGTACTAATAGTAAATAAACTAATCATTTCAAGGAGTGTGGATATTGAAATTTGAATGCTACGGTTGATGTTTGAAGAAAGTGCTGTGATATAATCAACAACTTTTATTACCACAACAATTTTACCAAAATTAATCCATTTCTTAGGGCCGAATAATCAATTCGTAACGGAGTATAATTGTGCAGCAACTTCATTCGAGGAATAATTTATTTGTTTCTTCGCATACTATTTCATGGAGGTTGTTGATATTCATGCTTGAATGATCGGTAATGAGATGAATAAATTATCTAATGTTAGTATTTGATTATTCTTTCATTGTATTAGCAACAAACTTTTATACAATAAGTTTTGAAAGCAAGACTCAAAACAAATCATCAGATATTTTCCTGAGATTTAATGGAAATCGACATGAAAGATATAGATTTCTCAACATAATCTCAAAACGTTTTTCGCTATATAACAGTTTTTTCAGAGGTGTAAAGGTATGAAGGCAAGTAAAGACTTACTGAAGAAGCTATTCTATAGCTTGTACAGCTAAAATTAATGACATCATTCAAGATACACTCTGTATTATGTTCCAAAACTAGCTAATGAACATCTTCTATTCGTTTCACGTCCATCTCATGAAAATAACTTCAAGATGATTCAGGACAACGAAATACCTCTGGTCTGAGTGATCGTTACAAAACAAACATCCATGTGATCGTCACAGTCCAACCATTTTGATGGAGTGACATCACTGTATTTACAAGACTACCACATTTGCATATCAACTGCGAAATCACTGAATAGCAGTCATACGTGGGAATATTATCGAATCATCTGTTATTGGAAAAGGCGTTGACTTCCTACAGACAACAATCAGCGTCATCACCGGTACTCAAATAACCAAATGTTGTTTTCTGAAATTTCTTGAGGATGGCTTTCTTTCAGTCACTTTCACGGACTTACTTTCCATCCTTACTGTGTATGGGCAGTAAGCACAAACGACTATTTGAATATCTACATTTATCTATCGACCTCTAAACATATCATCGAAATGTTTGTTCTGAACTAGTCAATAACGAGGTACTTGTTTATTTATGGATGTTTGAAGAAGAACATTATTAGTGCGAGAAAAGAATTGTTGGGAAATGTGTCATATGTTAACAATGTTTCTTTGTTGAATGGGAAATTATATTATCTAGGAATTTTTGCGATGCCCACTTTTGGTAACTCTAGAAAAATATTATCTACAGCTTATATCCTGGTGGATTGTTAGTGGTATTCAAGAAAAATAAAGAACGATTATATTTTAAATATATTTTCTATTATCCACCAAATCTAAAATCAAATAATTTTTCTTCTTTGCTGTAAATTTACAAAATCATCAGTTCCTTATGTTTTTCTACTGCTCTTTTTGAAATAATTCCATCTGATATACATAAACTCAATTCTCTTTTCAGAGTTGGTTGATACAAAAAGAGATCCTTGCAATATTAAACCAGGAGCATTTCATACTGTAGGAAAAAATCGGGCACAGACTTCATTATTGTCAGGTAATGGATAATACATATTTTGAATATTCTTCAAAATGAACTGAAGTTAAATTTTAAGAATTTTTTATTTGAAATTATGACGTTTAAAATTCATTTGCAGATTCTTGAAACAAATATACAACTGCTAATCACTCTGGAACGGCTAAGTCGATTTCCAACAGTACAACAGCATTTGATAGATGATTGAAATACTTCCTAAACGAGTTATCACTAAAGCCCTATTGCTATTTTAGAAAAATGTGGAAGCACTGTCTCGGTTCACATGGAATCTATTCGAAATTCATCATACTGAATGTGCTTTTGGAAAATGCCTAAAATAAATTTCTCTGCCGATATTTTTCCCATTCTTTTCAAGTTTTTCCGCATTTTTGTACAAAGATAGAGAAGTAGGCTAAAAACCGGCCTATCCTTTGTCAATGATCAATAGAATGTATTCCAGTCCAGACTATGGCTGAAATCAGTATCAGAAATCAGTAGTGGATTCACTAATTTCTCAGTTTGCACCTTATTTCGATTCCTTAAAAGGAGAGGCGAGAGTGAGAGTGATTTGGTCTTCGCCAATGGTAGATTGGCTGTGTCAACTTCCCACAAGAGTTTTCAACAACTTAGAATAGAATGCGATATCGGATAATATTCTTTTCGAAATGCATTATTTTCGACCGCCTGAACTGAGAAAAGTGAAGTTGTTTAAATACATTTAGTTGTCAGTCAGTTGTG
The DNA here is from genome assembly GCA_015342065.1 of Leptinotarsa undecemlineata. Lineage (NCBI taxonomy): Eukaryota > Metazoa > Arthropoda > Insecta > Coleoptera > Chrysomelidae > Leptinotarsa > Leptinotarsa undecemlineata. The sequence continues at coordinate 9,684 of WOGP01000020.1, forward strand.
TCGAATTGTACTGAAAAATATTGTTGAAGAAAAAAGAGAATCATTATTTCAGTGTTATGAGAAAATTAGTGACATATTTTTCATATCGCAATAAAAGAAGTATCAAAATGAATGAGTCAATCTATAAAACATATACTGACTTTTTTCCAGATATGTCAAAATTTGACATTATTTTCAGAGGTTTAGATTCATCATATGATTTATTGACTTGGTGAAATTCACACATATGAATATTTTTTTTTCTGAATCACTTTTGCTGATTTCATTGCAATCACCAGATTTTTAGTAGATTTACGTCTAGGTTCAATTACTTTTTAAATTCTGGAAGTTCCAAAATAAAAAAAAAAACAGGAAACAATAATTTCTCCACAAAAACTGTCTTTCACATATATAACACGCTGTATTACCTGACTCTCGAATTAGTTATTTTGCCAGGACTGGTCATTCGAAGTTATTTTATTCCAACTACATCATTTTGGGCGGAAGTATGAATTCTACAGCATCGAATGACCGGAGAACGAGAGATAAGTGGATTGAATTAATGTAAAAGTCGTTTTTCACACGGTCGATTCATTTCCTGAGAGTTTACAGGAAATAGTAATCGACGGTACTGGTCAAGACTTGTCATAATTTAAAGTTACATAACTAAAAAACTACAACTCTGTATGGGAATTATTACATCGTTGAGATTCATTAATATTGAACCGATTATCAGATTGTTATTAAATAATTCAAAAAATTTGAAAATTTCTATACAATGAAATGAAAAACATAACTGTTGTGACTCTGAAGAACTTATTTCAATCCTGTTCATTTTGATAATGCATCTGGTGGAGAATGTCATGCACGTTGCCCATGCTGAACATTATTTATGCAAATAGCACGTGTACGAGTAAAAGAAATAAGCAATTTGAGCAATGTGAGTTGTAGTAAAAGTTATCACACCTCACTTTGATCTTATGACATCTAATTCTAGATAATAAGTAGTTTGTATGATAATATATCTATCGAAACAGCTTAACGTTGCGAAATAAACTTTTCGCAATTCTATCGGGAATTTTTATGATGAAAAACTGGTATAACTTTTTGTTTCTTCTCTCATTTATATTTCGCCATCATCTTTTGAACTTCAATTCTTCATTTTGTCTTCATGATTATTTCAAAATACTTCATTGAATTCAATTCTTATTATAATTGTGTGCAGAGCAACTTCGATGAACTTGAATATTGTAATTGTTAATAACTTTTTTGATTGACGACTTGTTTATTTTGTGGAAACTCATGTTAGCTGAGGATACACTACAAAAACACAATTTTGTCTATTTTCCATGATATTTCTTTATTGTTTCGGTCATTACACTGATTTGAAAATGGTCGGTCTCCATCATTAGTTCTCGTTCATCACAAAATAAGCATATAACACCCATCCCGCTGCATATCATGCTAATTCGAATTGCACAACTCTCAGTAACTGTACTTTGAGTATTAATGATTTACATGGTGTTGTGTTTAATGTTTTTCCTGAAGTTTAGCAACTGAACGTCTTTCACGTGAAGGTGCACGTTCGTGGAGAAATTACCCGTGAAATTCATGGTTTATCTCAAGCAGTACTGTTATTAGTACAATACGTAAACTCTAATGTTCCTCTTCAGAATTTCATAGTTGTTCTGATCATGATTTTTCAGTGGTAAGTGGAATATTGGAGAAAAGTTTGTGGTGCATGTTACAAGTTTGGACTTTCGTTGTCTAAAATTAATGAAGAAATTGTTTAAACTATTAGGTTGTTTCAAAAGTTGTGTCCATTCAATGTCATGTGTTTTTATGGCTCCATATCTCAATAAATATTCATTCTACTGTGGCTTGGTATATACTGATCTAAGAATAATTTTGTACTCTTTACATTGATGCTGCTCATGTTTTTCGAAATTTAAATTTTTCGTCTCTTTTCAGCTTGTTACTATGCCGTTAAGCGATTTTTCAGCCAATTTTACTCTATGAATTCAGATTGAACCAAAGCGATGCCGAAACTGCCCAACAAATCAATCAGGCATTTGGCAAGGATAGTATTAATGAACGCAATGTTCATTGTTAGTTTGCGAAAGTTCGTTCCAGAAATTTTAGCCTTCGAATATGGGCCCGAAGTGGTCCATCTACAGTAATCTATGACGGGGATTTGAGGACCCTGGTACTTGGAATGGCGGAAGAATTGGGCACCAGCTAGGTTTTCATGGTTTGAAAAATTTCACGAGGATATTACATTGTACTGTCTATAATTCTTCATTTAATTTCTATTAAAGAATGTGTTACCAGCTGTTACAATAAACTTTTCTTATTGAAAATGAAAAGGGCGTGTCACCGCGTTCCTCAATACCCGTTGAAAAGTACACCTTTTGATTTATTGTACAAAATATCACTTCCTTCGAGCAAGTGCGGTTTCTTCACTCTCAAAACCACGCATCTCCTTGTCCTACTTATAGTTCTGCACGGTTCGATTAAGTTTTTCAGTTCCTTTCAGCATTTTATCTATAATTAGATATCTATATTGACAGAGATATGGCGCTATAAATCAAACTACAGGATGTTTCTTTCGGTTTATATGGGGAATTATCAGGAAAAATGTGATGCATTGAAGAATCGAAGATTGTTGTTTTGAATCTTAGCTGGTCATCCGAAGCGAGAATTTATGGGACTTGCATATATTCCTTCAGCATATATGCACACTGAAACAATGGTATCCCTTAGCACTGCTCGTCACTTCTTTGGAAAGAGCTGATGATGAAACTACATCGCATTCCTAGTGACTCTCCATATCTTTCTAAATACATCGATCGAAAACTAATTCAAACTATCTATAGATTCCACAAAAAATATTATAGTATTGCATGCTTGGTTGATTTTTTTATTTACTTGAAGTTCTGTGGTGTACAGAAAACAAATCACATTTTTTATTGGCGAACTTTCTTGTGAACTGTTAACCTTCCATTCTATGTTCTACGATATACAAAATACAGTATTACATTATAATACAGAAGCATGTGAGATTATTATAGAGGTTGATTAGAGATACCATTCTAAAATTCGATTACTATTCTAGTAGAATGTTTTCCAAATCAAAATTATTAATAATCACTTTACATGTTGAATAAATGTTCATAGTCTTTCTTTTCGGGATATCACCACCAACCAATATTTTTACCGAATTCATCGTGAGTTTTGTCATTCTACACAATTTTTCATAGTATTTTTTATGATGTAAAGCTTATTCAAAAATGAATTTTATGTCTTTAACGTCAAATGTGTCTGAAATAATTTGTATCGATTTCCATTTTTTTCACACATCTCGTTTCGAAATTCTTCAAAATTCAATCCAATAATAAACATTAAAAATCAATTTGGGTCAGTTTTTTATAAAACTTTCATAATTATTAGCCTCAGCTCTTATTCTATTTTGACGTTGGAAAAAAGTCATCAAATTAGGCGTTGATTGAGTCAAAAATATATGTACACATAGGAAAACTTTAAAAAACAAAGTTTCTGAAATACATTGAATCAATTAAAATCGACTGTGTCAAGATTATCGACAGAAACCTAAATTTGATATATTTAAATGTAGCTATAGACAAAACCCGTTTAACTGCCGTGACACGATTTTTGATGAGAAATAGTAAAAAAGTGAAATTATACTCAAGGATTTTACATTTGTTGTCGTTATTTTGTTATAACATGTTAATCATTATCTACTTTATTTGATGTAACAGATAATTCAGGAGAAAATTCAAAATTGAAATAAAATGAAATACTGTAGTACAATTAATGTGCAAGAATATTTTCTACTATGTTCATACCCTTCATTTTCACAATGCCTAAATACTAATAGTATATTTTATAATGTGGAAATAATGAAGACAAGTACCGTTATTATCATTATTATAATCAGGTTCCTTCAGAACCGTACCTAAATTCAGCTTCAATAATATTTAAAGTTTCGTAGATGAAATTCCTGAATCAGCGTGTAAAAAATTAGCCAAAAGCTTAAAAAATAATTATTGAGCAATACCAATGAATAAAGTTTTCGTTGAAAATTGGAAATCAGTCGTTAAAATTTTGAGGTCTGGCTGTGAAAGTAATTCATAATCGTCAATAATACCTGAATTCACCATGAAACAGCTAATTTCCATCAAACTCACTTTCATACAAAAACATTCTGTTATCATGTAATATTATCTCGAGACATGCTGGAATTTATTGTTGGTTGAAACTGAAAGTTCCATTCAGAATACAGGCAGACAATATTCCCAACAACGCTAGATAATTGAGTTTGCAATACCAACAGTTGGCATTTGTACTGAACATGTGACTGAGATTTACTCCAGTGGAATCTGAGTGTATGCGCGAAGGTTATAGTCCAGTCAAACTGGCATTCATTATATCAGTGCTGCAAAATAAATCGAAATAAAGGGTAATTACTCCAATTGTCCAGAATTGTTATGGCGTTTAAGTGAATTCCAGATAGAGATTCGTCCGCCAAGTTGTACGTAATACTTCTTACTATAAATTTAAGTTATATATTCAAAAACAGAAAATATATGAGCTTTGAATGGAAATATGTAGCAATTCACATTGGATTTGAACCGCTAGAGATTGAATCCACTTGGAGAAACGTCCTCAGAAAGTTTATTCCACCTAAACGCCTGTTGATCTTTGTTTCCGAAAGCCATATTGACAATCGCTCAAGCCTTCGAAATATTTGAGGATATGGTGGTTCAAAAAGAAGTATCATTAAAACACCATTTTATTCAAACATAATTTTGTGGATAACACAAAATTGCCTTCATTGAAAATGTTCTATTTTTTAATTTGGAAATATATTCGAACAGGTGTTAGCTCATTTCCCTGATATTTCTAAAAAGATAAAACGCATTTGTTGTGAATTCAGTTAAGGAATGAAAACAAAAACATGGTCGTAGTTTATCAGTAGTCTAGAGAGAAACTAAAAAATTTAATAAACCTTTCCTTTGAGATAAAATCTATTTCCGAGCCACCATCAACCGCGCTATTAAACTAGGCGTATGCCTGGAATACAAATCGCAAAAGTTAAAAGTTGCGGTAAATTATGGCAACACGGAAACGAGTGCAAGCAGCCGGTGGAGAAAATGGTTCGGCGATTTTTTCTAATGCTAATCTAATCCATCAGCTTTTATATTGTCCCGCTCACTGACTGTGATAAACGATGATTGTGGTTGCTTAATTATATTACTTAACTGGAAATACAGATTCGTTTATAATTGTTGCACTAGGCCAATCGCAGTTTTTATCGATTTTGTTGCAGAAATCACAATTTTGTTATGCATCAAGATTGAGGTAATGATTGATGGAATGGTAATTTCCAAGTGGTTTAATAAAAAATACAAAATAATTAATGTGAGTCAGAAGTATATGTAAATAGATGACCAGGTAGATTTTATAATAATACAATATCAATTGTGAGTAAACAGATACAGCATTCTTTCATGAACAAAAATTAGCAGTTCACCATAGTATGTTCTATAGCCTCATCAGTAACCCGCTGTCGACAAAGATTTTTGGTGAGGAACTGAATTTGATAAATAAAATTTCAGTAAATAACAACTTTCTTAGCAAAACACTACTCAAATAGGTTATTACCAAGAATACCCTAGGGCAAAAATTCTACTAATAGCTACAAAACACTCACAAAAAGGCTACTAAAGAATAAAACAACAACATGGCATATTAGACAGGGTAGAGCGAGTCAAACTTTTACAAGGACACCAAAACAGGTCTCTACGAGCTAATATGTGGATCAGTTAGTATAGGGAGAGCATCAGGAAATTTTAAAACGAGAATTTCAAAACACAAAATCATTTATGAAATGAAGGTTGCTATCTTTATAAACAATCACAACATCACCTAGAATTACCATTATTGCTCATTAAAGTTCTATGTAACTAGTATAGAATAAAATTAATGTTAGGAAAGTTTATTTTACCAGTTCAACTGAAGAAGCTATTCGTTTTTAGTATCAAAAATTACAGCTGATCAAATCCTTTCGAAAGGTTGATTTATAATTCCTCCAGAACAACTATGGTCGTTCTTGAAACCAGATACTACGAATCTTGAGACAAATATACATTTTCTGATAGAGTTGATTAAAAAAGAACTCAAAAAACTCGAAAGTTTCTCTAACAGCTGATAAATTTATTGTTTAGACTACATCAAAAGCCAGCACTTCAAGAAGTGTCTCAGTTACTTTGCCTAATGAACTTTCAGGTGTTATTAAACCTTGATCAATATTTTTCAGTAATCTTAATAGCTGCTATAGCCATGGCAATCCAGTAAAAATGTATAATAGGTTAACATAGGACAAATTCCGAATGACTTTAATCTCCAGCGATCCAAATCCAACTTGAATCGCTACTTTCACACAGGCACCGCTCTCAGAGCGCTTGAAGGATTTTCATCTAGTGCTTGAGTTTTGTCTTTGAAAAAATTAACAACTATTGATACAACCAAGAATTCGCAAAACCGCAAAAACGTTATCACAGAAAGACTCTCATCGAATTATTCAATCTTCTGATCGTTATCATTTCTAAAGTACCCCACTAATAAATGATTATATCGAATCTTTCCAGATAATTGGTGAAGAGCTTAGTGAAGGAAGCGTTTAAACCAAACAGGACATCAAAGACCCTATTGCCCTACTTCCACTTGCAAACGCTTTGAATGTATAATCGTTCGTACGATATAATCGGAGATACTCATTAATTAAGTAGGATAATAATCCTACCGTTATTCCACAAACGAAATGGTTTAATGGAAGTGAATAAACGTAGGCTTTAACAGACGAGTTTAAGTCAGTAATAATTGAAGAGTTGTCCTGCAAATGAGTTTGTCGGCTGTGTTAATGACAGATTTGAAGACATTTCTGATGATGGTTTGCGTTTTAATTATCTGACAGAAGTGATACAGAATATTTTTTTATGAATCTAATGATTCCAAAACGAGCACTTTTCCCAAACACCAGAACTGCAATATTCTTCTTGACGCACGTTTTACCAGTTTCCTTTATCTCCTGAAGTAGCCAACTTGGCTGGTGTTTGAAAAAACCTCTTTTTTCGATTCATTATACTCAAAAAGTTACAGTTTTACCTTTTATGAAAAAGTAAGTATTAGAAACTTCATTCTTATGAGTGAAATTGATAACTAGAAGAGAAACAATTGGATTTTATTTCGAGTTTATGCATTTTGTAATTTAGAGCATAATGAAAAATTTTAATAAGTTATAATATAGTGAGTATCAAAGAAAAATAATTCTGTTTCATTCGTGGAATATCTATACAAAATAATTTTCATTCCTTGCTCCAAATATGCTACAATTTCAAGTTATATAGCCATGTCGAACATAACAAATTTTTTATTTCTTCTGCATCATTATTAAAATAATAATGCGTATCTTATCTCTCCCATTGATTTTTAGGCTACAATCATCTTTGGTCACTTTTGATATCCCTGAAAAATTTTATGTAGTTCATTAAATATCTATATATAATCTGTGAGTCTATAATCCTCTATCAAAAAGTTACATCCATTAGTCTCAAATGAAGTCAACTTGAGAATCTCAGAAAACTCGTCTACCAAACAACCAGTATCTACTTTGTTTCTCTTTCACATCTGCATACTAGTATAAATAAATTCTATAATTAATAATAACTAACATATGGTGTATGCGTGTCATCAATGATTCTACTACTGAGACTATATTGAATTTCGTTATGTTTGAAGGTGGTTGACAATGTTTCGTGGTGTATTACATCAGTTCGGACATCCATTGTCTAATATAATATAAATTTCGAATCAATTTATATTATATTAGACAATGGAAGTCCGAACTGATGTGAATTTCGTAGGTTTGATATATCTTACATCACCAGTCATGAAACTTAAGCACCGAGTGTGGTAAATCTACCAATCCAATCAATTATAATACGGAACTTTCTTTCTTAGACATAAAAGTCTGATCAAAGTGAATTACGTCGACGCCTTACACGGAATACAATTATAAAAACGAAAAATGTTAATCTCGTATCAATTATCATCAATCTATTTGTTGTAACCGTAACAATAACTGATGAAAGACTACGAATGAATACCACAATATATGCTAACAGAAGTGAAAGTTGACCCACAAGGAATTATCACCGAATGGGTTCAACGTGTAACATTGATTGAGAGGTCGACAAATTGCGTAAAAATATTGGTAAATGTAGTAATATCATTAGTGAGGTGATGGTTTGATCTTGCCGGTTTAAATTTCAATATTGAAAACGTAGGAGTCGAACTTTGTAGAATAGTTTTTCCATTACTATAAATTTTTTTGGAGATTTTTTCTCGTTTTTATAGCCAAAAGAGTCAATAAAGATTTGATCATTCTTTTATTCAATTTCTAAATTAATTTTTCGTAAAGGAATTATTCCATTTTGATACCACAAGATAAAAACACAAAATTTCATCGATAAATTTCGATAATTTTCCAGCGAAAGCCGCGAGTCTACAGATGAAACGTAAAAGTAAACCTTCAGAATGGAGCTACCTGAAATATATCAGGTGACATACTGACAGTTTTTCCAGTAGTCGTTGTTATTTGCTAAACTCAGTAGAAAAACGCATTAGAGTAATTTAACCTTACGTTTTGGAAAATCATAAAAAGTATATAGTTTCTTGATAAAGAAGGGAAAGCCTCCAGAGGATTCACGAAACAAAATTTTGGCCTGGCAGTAAATGGCAGTTCTGCATAGTCTTATAAATGATTCATTCTCTCTTTTCGTTTATCTATTTATTGACCTGTTCGCATAAAGAAGAATCATGTCAGGTGACAGAGCAGACCACTTTGAAGCCCGATGATTGCCTAACCATAAGTACTAATAATCTTACCCTGATAAGTACTGCCAACCACTGTAATGAAAAATACACTATGATACTAGAATAACTTTCAATCAGGAAATCAACTGAATTTGGGGTAACATTATACTATACCGTAGCATATGAGATATAACATTCTTTTGCATAAATTTGGGGTGGTTTGAAAAATAGCAGCTTGGTACAACACCTGTGGATTTTGTTTGTGACTTAGAGAAACTCTTCAAATGATTTTAGATTCACGGCTAGAGGCCTTCAGTGCTTGAAACAACTTCTTGGTTCTCTGATACAATGTAGTTAGTTTCTTTTTGAAAGGATTGCTTTGCACACGACTCTACATCATGCAATTCTGTCTGAAAGATGTAGAAGGTTTTCAGAACTAGAATCTGGTTAAGTCATTCACTCCCCAACCCTTTCATCTATCTTAGACTCACCAGTACACCCACATTCTCCTTGAAATCCTGGCTAGCCCAAATTGAGTAGGTATGTGAGAGTTGATATGAATACCATGTATCCATCTATATCCATTTTTACTACCACAGTAATCATTGGTATGATAATCATCTGATATGACCAGTAGATGATTGTTAGTTTTTGAATTCTCTACTGCATATCCAGGTTGCTGCTATAGCTTTGGACAGAATTTTGATGATTTTTATCGGTAACCATGCCACTTTCTGTTGATTCTAGAAGGATTCATGTTAGAAGAATAACAGAATTCTCTGTACCAACTATTAAAATCGTCTTTCGTAAGTTGATGTGAACGTAATAGAAATTATACTTTCTCAGACACTTTTCATAGGATTATTTGAAAACTGTGACCATCATTATTGATATTTTTTGGGGAAGTATCAAGGATAGTCACCAATATGATTATGAGTTTCTCTTCTGGAGTAGAAGTTTCTCTGAATCCTTTGTTTTTATATAAACCAAGTGGTTACTAATTTTGACTCACGCACGTTTTCAAAAACATCTTGGTCATGTATTATAGATCATATATCTCGTATCGTAACTACAGACGGCTGAAAAAATGTGTATGTCCCCTTGATTCCAAGCGAATCATTTTCATGCCACATTACATTCAGAATTACTAAAAGGAAAAGAAATCCAAATGAGATCATTGAACATATTCAACAGTTTTATTCTACAATGTTGAATTTTATTTGTAGACCGTTACTAAGAAAATAACCATTCATCGCCGATGACACATAATTCGGAGAACAACCTAACTTATAAAATATATATGTACGTATTTTTTTTACCGATTCAATGTAAATATGCATCATTGTACCCAGTGAGCTCGAACGCATTGTATTTGCGTCATTTATGTACCTATTCCACCAGTCGCCGCATGTGAAACATCGAAGGCCGATTGTCTATTGTCCTGGAATGTACAGGCGTAATTGAAATTCCTTTTAATTAATTTATAATGATTGGTCGTTAGAGAAAAGGTAATTAGTGGTAACAGTAGAAAATAAACAGAATAATGAATATTTGTTTAGAGATAATCTTGTCTACTTTGTTGTAGGTTGTCGGGTATTATTATGACTAGATTATTGTGGAAACTGGATTTCAAAGAGAATGAAACCCTTATTTTGATTCGAAATTCAGTTTGGAAGATTGTGGCGAAAATTCTACGCCATATTCTGAAATTTCGGCTGTAATAATAAATAGTAATTCGTTCATGAGCTAGGTTTTGATAGTTTTCTGATCATTTTCAGCTTCAAAACGTTTTTTGGAGACTTACATTATTGAGGATCTAAATTACAATTTAACAAGTATAACACTTTCACTTCCTTGAGCTTTGCTTTCCTCAGAACCGAATTCAATAGAAATGATTGGCAAATAAAAAATATTTCATCTAGATGTGTGGTTGAAAATCAACTTTGGAAACTATGAACAAAAAAGTTGTTTTTTGATCTTCCTTTTTGGGAATTTCCACCATTTATAATCGAGAAAATACAGACATAGAAAAATTGTAGTTTACTCCAATAAGTTACTGAATGGATTCAATATATGAATTTTACCCTTTCTATACTTACATAAAAATTCCCAAGACTTTTTTTCAGAAAGGCTAAAACTCTTAAAAATGTCAAGAGAAAACCATGTCTCCTTCTCAAAAAAGACTTCTATTCCATTGAAACATGTAGAATAGTAAAAATTATAAAGTCATTGAAAACAAATACAAGATTGTAACAATAAATTAAAATTGAAGTAAAATTATCTCATCTTCAAACTGATTCTGAGCAAAGGATCCCCAACCCCAGCTGCAATTGGAAGAATAAGTATTTGGAACGGTTCCCATTCAATTCATACTTTTTGAAATATATCTCACCTCGTACAGTTTGCATAACACAAAGATGACGTCATTTTTTTTAAAACTACTTCGAGAATCTCTCTCGAGTTATTCGTGAACTATGAAAGACTATTTCACATCATCCTCTGCAATTACAGCAAAACAAAATAACTATATTGCATACTAGAAGGTTTCAAAACGTAATTGTTCCAATGCTTCAAACAATCAGTTGCGAAAAGCCTTACAATCATACCCAATTAAGGAAATACAATTGCTTATATTAAGGACGTACTTCGGCGCCTGCAAAAATAATAATAAATAACTTGTCATTGTTGCACCACTGAATCACAGTCGTACATAACCTTAAAAGGCGAACTTTCACTGTTCTGGAAACTGCTGGTGAAAAATACAAATGGAAACTGTTGTGTTATCGAAAAGTGTGGCACAAATCGGGAAACTATCAAAGTATCCAATCAAAAATTATAATAAGACGTTATGAGCGAAATACCTTGTGAATGCATCCAACAATCGACAGCACTAGTAAAATCCTTGAAAAACTGTCACCTTTCGCGTACATTTCGTTCGGGTTTTCGAAAACAAACTGGGAAATATTCACTCGATTACGAATATCACATGTTAGTCCCACGAAACGTCCCAAATTTGACAGCGACCGCGCAGTTTTCTTCGAAATAACTTACTAACTGAGCGATGAAAGTTTCAGTTTGCAGTCTGCCGCAGAGTTGAAGTCTTCAGAAGATAGTTTTGAGGACCCTCACCTGTGTGGATGCTCGCAGGTGGGAAGGCGGGAGTCGATATTTACTTCTGCGGTGTGCACCGTGTCGATTATACTCCAGAGATATTAGGCAATTTTGTGATACAAATGACGTTACGGCTCTTGAAGGGTAGTTTTTTCATTTACTCGGTAGGACAAACACGGTAGTCCATACCGTTGACACCAAATAAAAACTATTGAATGATTATTATTTCAAACCTTTAAAAGCTGTTAGAATCTGTGTTTTCGTTAACCACCTTTGCCCCGAAACTTGTGTGAGCTAAAGATTAACAAAGCTTACCTTTTAACGTGTAATTGAATGATGGGAAGTGAAAATCGATCGTTCGGCCTCGCGGCTCGAACCACCGGTTGACACAGCGGTCGATTGAGTGAGGGGAGCACCAGGCTACCGTCCTACTACTGTTTATATACTTTGAAAACTGAGATATGTGTTATGTTTCCAGATATTTCAATTGTTTTTCCGGAAATTGAAGATAATTGATGGAATTAATGCGATATAAAACTGTTTGTTTCAACGAAATTCGTACAAGTAGAATTTTACATAGCAACTTGTCTTATCAATTTCTTCATATAATAACTAACTAGAATATGGCGATTCTCATTTTACATTATCACTAGCTGGTCACAATTGCTAAGTGTGTGTTTTGAAAGCCAATAAAGACCACACATTCGATATGGTCGAAAGAAATTGCTAGATTCAGGATTCGTCAAATCATAGATGAGAAATATTCAACATCACACGTTAAAATTTAATTAATGTTTGTGAAATAGTTCATTTTATGTATCCTAGAAAACATTTCAAGTTGTATTATTACTCCACTTTTATATCATTTCAGCTCACTTACCGTTTCAACACGTTATTATCATACCACCCACAGCCTGAACGGTTTTGCGGTTCATTCACTAATTATTTGTATTGTTTCGTTCCAGTAATTTTATATTATTTGCGAACAAGCGAAAACGATATTATAGTATCTTACCAAAAGTGTTAGATATCTCAGTTCTCGAACAATTACTATTTTTAGGGTAGGTTTTCATATATTAGATGTAACAATATCACCAACTCTATCTGACCGAAATGCAGACCAATATATCATGTCAAACTGTTTCTAGATACCCAAAAATGAGCATTTGTGAATGTCCACTGGAAAAAATATGTCAAATTAATTATGCTTTATTGATTAGAAAAAAGAATTTTAGCTTCCATGTCTTCATCTTCATACAAAAACGTGGAAATCCTTCAAAGGGAAAAAGAAAGTAATTAATTTCGAAATAAACTCTTCACAAAGATCATATAGCCATATAGCCATATAGCCACCATATAGTTTCGACATTTCGTTTTGTTTTGACTAATTCAACTGGAGTATGACAGGCTTAGTGGGCTTGGCTCTGGCGGTTTTCTGTTGGATACAATTATGGGCCCTAATCTGTCGTGTTGTTTGGTAACTCTCCAATAGACATTTAAATTGATGAAACAAGTACTCATAAATGAGATTGTTGGAGTATTGTTAACTGTTAGGGTTTTGTTTCGTAGTCTGGTTTGAGTCACTGCAATTCCGATGGGATTCATTAGATTATTATTTTTATTTGCATTTTTTGTGATGAGTATTCATTGGGATTACCAAGAAATGAATTTACTGTATTATCGTTATTCAGATGGACTTCAAAAATTATACTGGTCATTTCTCAACGATTTGCTGACATAAGTTGACATGTTCAGATCCAGAAATAATGAACAATCAATGGAACAACGTTGTGAAGCATCGTGAAGTTACATCGTCACCATGACAACGTGTATCAGGATTCACCAATGATCCAGACATGTAAAATCTACATCCTATGAGATTTTTCTATTACTGGCTTTATTGAAAATTCAACTGTGATATGAATGTTTTTTCAATTGAAATGAAAAATGATTAAAAAATTGTAGTCAAGTGACTCTTATTCAGTGTCACATTTTTATCCAAGTGAAGTTATTTCTCAGTATATGAAATGAGAAAGAGTTTTTCAAAAAGGCGGTAGGAGTCAAAAAGTATAAAGTTTTTGATAAGGCAAACAAGTACAGAGTGTCATCAGTAGGATCTGCATCTAGTTTCAATGATTGCGTTTGGAACCTTTTTATTGAAATTTGTGAGGAAGTTTGTGAAAAGTAGATTAAATTAATTGAAAAGGTGAAAATGCATGGGTTTGATCTTCATATTTCAATTTTTTTCGCTGGAAAAATATGTGTATTCATTTGAACCTTTTTCATCTGACTATTTATAACACTCAAATGTCTAATAAATAGTCAGATCTCGGAGGAATAAGTCCAGTCATCACCCGAAGACGATTGTGGATACTAACAATCGAAACGTCGTCAAGTAACTTGGCTTGGAATATTTTAATTTTAATTTCTTGTTTCATTTTTCATTGTTGCTTGTATTTTACTTCATTGAAATTTCAGTGTTTTTGCCTAAAATAATTGTTAATTTTTAGCTAACCTTTTTAATTTTTATAAAATCTTTCAGGGATTTCAAATCAATTTATATTATAGTAGACAATGGAAATCCGAACTAATGAAATGATAATAAACTATTGTTCTCAGCTTTCATAATTAAAATATCATTTTCACCAGAAAGAAATACTGTTCACATACTTTTTCATTAGGCATTTCTGCCATAACGTTATAGACGTATTTAAATGGATTCGTATCTCCAAATAGTTTAGATCAGCCTGAAACTCACACAAATATACGTCATCAGTGGCTCATATGAAACGAAATCAATAAATCATAAATTATCATCGAGCTCTTCTTTCGGAGCATTTTCTCATGTCACGGACCATTCTCTATTTCTAAACTTTCCAAAACATAACTCTCACGTCCAATCTATCCCGTTTTGTTTTCCAAAACTACCTGCGAACGACACTAGAGGGGATGCGTTCCATTATCGATTAACTAGTTTCCAATTCCCCCGTACCATGGCGCGAATGTCAACTCCCTTCGACCGCCCGACATTCAGTTGTTTCCGTACATTCAGCGAGATCTAGGACTCCGTGATATTCCCAAATTCGTAGTTGAATTCAGTGACTGATAAACGTCCAAAAGCTCTGCTAATTTGTAAGTAGATATGTGACTCACAATACTTTATTGCGATAGTAAGAATTGCCTATGTTTTAATGAAATATCTAATGGAACTTGCTTGGGCAAAAACCACTTTCAGTCCCTTGTTCACAGTCCTGACTCTCAAGAATCTCTCTAGGATCTCTAGATATCCTATCAGAGGGAATAAAAGGATCACTCGATCGATAACAACTTTTCTCCATTTGTAATATCCCTCTGGGTGTCCGGAGCACACGGCTCTTATCGAAATATGAAGTGGGTTTAGTATCTGGAATCGGGAAATATCTATCCTCGACCCTTTTTTGCTTCCTTTCTGGTATTGGAAAGGGATTTACTGGTTGTTAGCCTTAGGTGATGAGGGTTTTCTTGTTGATAGAAGGATTTGAGCAGTCCTTTTGGAGAAGAGAAAATATTATTCTGGCGCGATCAAGGTTGGATCTTTGGCATTTGATAGATGTTTTTTGTTTGATACTACGTAAGACGTTTTACAGGAATTTTTTTTTCAGAAAGACCTTCCCAGTGATTATAACATCAATATAAATTACATAATTTTACGTTGTACTTCAAAAAATTAACGAATAAAAAATATATTGATGTAATTTTTTAATTTATCTTGATAGAGAATTTATATTGTGTAAAACACTCGTTAGATCAGTCCCGTTTGAGACCAAACATCATTTCAATTTGTTATTGAATCTTGCTAAGTTCTGATTGCATTTCTACCAGCAAAAGAAAGTGAAATTGTAATTTTTATTGTAAGTGGAGTAATTGGCAACTCTCAATTGTTTGCTTGGTTCTTCCATAAGAACCAAAACACACCAACAGAATTGTTAAAATTTCTTGAATATTGAATATGGAAGGGGCTTTCAAAACTATTCCTATACCTCAACAAGTGTTGGAGAATCCGAAAGACCAGATGACAATAAAATATGTGAGGATTGAAATAAAAAGTATGTTGGCCAAAATAAGTGGACTGTAATAGTTCGTTACAAGGAACATATTTCATATATTCGGTTCCATTGACCAGAGAAATCTAGTGTTGCTCAAAATGCCATAAAGAAAGGCTACAAAATAACTGAGGAATGCTTGAAATTCTTGACACCGGTACTCAAAAACAAGTTTTTACATGCCTTCAATAGTTTGGAAATCGAAAAATGTGAAATAAGATCTATGAACGGTGACAAATGTCCCATTTCTAACAGCTCTTTCATAGTATCGCGTAATTACAGGTAGAAAACAGGTTGAGTTTAGATATCAATTAGGTGGCGAAAAATATTAGGATTATAAAGAAAATACTCGGAATTGAATAAATGAACTTCATTAAATGAGTTAATGATTCAACTGAATACATTTCCATAGCCGTATCTGTTTGTTTCAAATGAGCTAGAACCAATGAGGTTGTTTTCAACTGAAGGAAAATACTCGAAATATTTTTACGAATTTCCCATGAAACACTATAGCAACGAAAATAATTTTCTGTGATGGTTTATATTTTTGACTTGGAATATTGATAATATTCTCTTCAAAAAATAAATCCAGTTTTTCAAATGAAACCAGGGCATCCAATTATTTCTCCACAAACTCGCTATTGTGAAATATACCTTTTACTTATCTCATGAATTTTGCAAAGTTTCTGACAAGATATCCAAAGCCATGTCGAGCTGCCAACCGAAATTCTTTTCCCTGCGGAATAAATATTTTGAATTACAAAGCATCACAGCAGCATATCTGAAAATCCCTATTTATCACAGCAGGAATTTTTTTCAGAGAATCTCATCGTTTTAAGTGGTGTTGTAAAATCGTATATTCAGATTTAGATGGTTAAAAATACCTGCCAGGCTTCCTCTCTTTCTTTGTTTCTTCTTGTTTCTTCAGATTTGTTAGCTCTTGCTCACTCAAGTCGCAATAAACTATATTCAAACCATTTTTACTACAATGTGAATCAGTGAAAATAAATGACTGATTTCCCCCACAATATGTTACAACAAACATTTTCAACACTGACTGATTCTGAAATAGAAGTAGAAATTGATTCGAATGCAAAATATAATGATTGTTTCAAGTTGAACGATAATATTCCAGCCAATCCTGATATGCTAATTGCTGTACAATTTTTTTCACAAATAACTAGAAGGAACAATCAAAAGATAATGAATAATCTGATATATTATTCTCTCTTTCTTTCATTACAAGGTAGGCTAGCTTCCCCAAAGTCGACTATGTAACAGAAAAAGACCCTAGAGACGGTGATATTTTCAGTGGGAATCAGTGAGAAAAGCTAAATCGCTTTCTTGAGATATATGACGGTTGAATATAGTTACTCTCTTTTCCTCTGGGTCGTGGTAGCTCCCAAACATTCATTTTATTCTTCGCAGGATCTCTGTTAATGCTCCTGGGAAGTGTTTCTGATTCCCGCGACAAAATCCAGAGGGGAACACAGCATTTGGAATATCTTTCGTATGCTTAACTTGCTGTATAGCTTAGCTCTGTGCACTGTTAAGTTCACAAAAAATGGCTACCAATATGTATTCAAAAAAATACACATTCAAGAAAAAAATTCCTTTTTTCCGGATTTATTTTCCTTTTTCTGACAAATTCAGTGAAAATTAACAGTAAAAGTGGAGAACAATCGACATATCTCGAAAATAGTCATAGAAATAATCAGTTATCTCCGGCAATGTAATGAAAATGATGAAAAAATTGGAGACTTGGTAACTTTTACAGGGTGTTACAGTACTGGACCGTATTATCTAACAAGAATATTTTTGACAGGCAATTATATCCACTTCTTCATGTAGTGCTTGTGTTCTATCACAAAAAACATATTTCAAGATGAAATGCGAAATATTCATCTCTCACAAACATTCGTGGTAATAGTCAGGAAAGTGGAGGATAAATCGAATTTAGTAATATTCATCCTTTGTTACTTTTATTCACTGTTCTCATCTCAATTCTTTTGCAGCCGTGACAGAAAACTGGAAAACTGAAACTTTTACTGATTACATTTCAAATTTCGTCGGAAATCTAATCGGGCAACTTTAACTTGAGAACAAGATAATTCAATTTCCAGAATGTAAGACTGGTTTAGTCCGCGTTTCTGCAAGAACAGAAACGCTTTCATTACAAACACTTCACATTCAGAAAAGGCAATTCGCATACCTTTGAAAAATCGATGTAATCCTGTAAACTCCTTCAATTCTATTTCAATCGGTGTGAATTCTGCTTTTGACAGGCGACATGTTTGGAAGGAGGGGAACTTTCAGGATTGACAATGTAGAAGAAAGTAAAAGATATTTGGAAGTTTGATGATTTTTTTGTGAATTTTGTTTTCCAATAGAATTCTAGTCGATCTCTCTGTGAACGAGTTCAGTGATTTGATTATAAAATATTTTTCCTTTTTTCAAAGTAATGAATATTCCAGAACCACACTTGGAAAACAGTTTTTATTATTATCGCCCCAGTAGCAAAAAATCTCTCAACGTTATTTTCATCTCCAGCGACAAAAGTGTTTCAAGAGACTTCTCAATTCTATATACAATGAAATTGTACTGAAAATGAAGGTTAACAGTTCATAAAGGAAGGTGAAACTCAATACTTTATTTAAAAAAAATATGAGCCATCTCAAACAACGAAAGCTCAGACAATTTTCCATGACCCACTTGCACTTGAGCAGAATGAAATCCTTTCAGTATACTTTCATGAAAATACAGCATTTTACTCCTTTGTCGGAAAGTATCAAAGGACTAATTAACCTTTCATATTCCTAGAATGGAGTTACACAATTCCATTGTATGTATTATTCGCATGAAATGAGTGGCTGGTAAAAGCTCACTCTCTGCTTGAAAACTACCATTGAAATGCATAAATTGGATGAGTAATGTCACAAAGCTGCCTGCATTTTGGTTATTCATTCGTACCATCAAATTTCTCTTTGAGTTTGTTAACTCATAGACCCACTTTCAATTTTTCAAATACTACATTGATTTCCATGGAACCACTTCATGAAAGAAGTGGTTTTCAAAGATCAATTGGAAAATTCTGAAATACTAAAAATTGTAGGTTGCCTTTTCTGAAGCTTCTGAAAGGACTAAATAACTAAATTGATATTCTCAGAATTTGTTGCATAAGAAATTCAAAAAATGTATAAGTTGACAGTTTTCTTGTAAGTAGAATTCAATATGTGGATTATTGAGCCATTTGACGAACTATCGGGTCTCATTTTGATCCATCATCATTAGATGTTTTTCAAGTCACCTGAATTAATTTTCAAGCAATACTTGATTCTTGACGTTTCATGATTACTTGAAAATGTTCAATAAAGTTCGAAGTATTTGTGCATCTGAAATTTTTCATATTTGAACAAATCTTGTTTTCATTCAGAGAAAAAAATAGTTATTGACAGTTCAACATTTTATCGATTTTCATCAATCCATTGAAGATTCATTACCTTCGTGGTGAATTATCCCATTGTAAATATCTTAATAGTTCCTGCATAGAGTAGAAATTGACAAACCATGGTGTGAAAGTCGATAAATGAAAGAGCCGATGACGATATTTCAATATTAAATGGAGGAGGGTGAATTAGATCCTCCTTTGCACCCTTTTTGTTCTTCCGTTGCTGGAAAAAGCATGATAATTGGGAAACGGGATATTCCGACTCAATTTACATGTAATCACCAAGTCAACGTTCTGAATTCCAATCGGGAAATGTAATGTGGAAGAGAAAATATTCAAATGGCACTACATTTTTATTCGTGAAAGAGAAGGCGTTCAGTAACTATAGACCCAAACATGAATGGTGGAAAGGGGTATGGATTCGAAAAGATCAATAATTAAACTATACAAACGGTGCTAGAGCATACTCAATTAAGAAAACAACAAAAAAATACAGTTATTTTTTGTTTTACATTTTTATATCAACTATATGCATGACTTGTGAATGAAATTATTGATATTAGTGTGGTTCTCATATTTATCCACTCTATTATTCCCCTGTTGCATTTATTGTTGTAAGGGCGCCTTTTATAACATTTAACATTGACTTTTATAAAACGCATTGTAGAATGCGTTTTAGATGTATTCAATAATGTGTAAATTATTCAATCATTATGAATAGTATAATTATTCCCCGATAATTTTCAATTCTTCAGAGAAATCCAATCGTCCCTTCTCCGCGACCCCGTTCCGTGGTTCGTAATCCTAGGAGAGCCCCCTGAGAGCCGGCAAGATTAGCGAGTGTGGCAAATATTGCGGCCCCACAGCCAACGGCCCCACCATTTCGTTCAGCAGCTTCCGACAGTCCTTCACATCGAATGTCAATTACCTGAAGAGGCGCTTCAGCTCCGGGGACCTGTCTTCGGAGTGCGAGGATGGAGATGCCCCGGTTGACCCCTACACGAAGCCTCCGGTCACGTCGCAGCCCCAGGTGAGGTTTCTATCACGTTTAAGTATAACTTCCTGACGCGGCGAACTTTGTACCACATTAGAATTAATGAAAGTTGCGCTTTTAGCTGGGTTCTTGTAACTCATTCATATTATGTTTGTGAAGCACATGGTCAGTGTTGCGAAGTCATGCTTGTCAGTAGATTTTGGCTCAGAAATACAGCGAATTGAAATAAAAAACAGTAGAAAATACATACTATAGATTCCATACTAGATACATGGAAATGTCCACTGTTCAAAATCAATAAATAAGTATTATAAAAAGTATTATGAGTCATCAGAAATTTCAACTCCCAAACATTACAACAGTCGAAAGAGAAAACAGTATATCTACAGCAAAAATATGGCCACATTGAACACGGCGCTCCTATAATATGATTTTTTCTTCATCTGCAATGAATAGATTCGCAATTTTCGACAGTCTAAATGCATTACGGTTATTTTGTAAAAGTTTCGTAGTACGTAAATAATACTGTAGTGTCCACTTCAACATTTTATGGGCTAAGGAAGATGCAATTTCTTCAGTGACAGATGAAGCAATGAAAGCAAGTTAAGCACACTCCCAAATATCGATTTCAAAATGAATGAACTTAAAAATTCAAGAACCAAAATTATAACGACAACAAATACATCCACAGATATTCTCTATATTATTATTATCGAAATAAACATCTAACAATAGGCGTATTCGAGCCAATCTACAAGGATCATGATGTCAAACCATCATTCTGATATATCAAACGTCGTGAAATGATATCTTTAGACCCATACACTTTGCTAGAATCAATACTTCGGGGGATGTAGTTGGAGAAGTTGGTGAGTTCGGAAGCTGGGGAAGCGATAAATTTCGTGACAATCGGAATCTTCCACGATTACAACTGAAATGCTACGAACAAGAAATTGAATCGAGATTTCGAACCGATTGTATATTCGAAAAGTGAAGGAAATACAAAACGTGAAGCACAAAGGAAATTACGAGAGTCAGATTTACGGAACTATATTACAATCAGCATCGTTATTTTATTCATTCCTAATCGAAATTTACAGAACCTTTCTCTGAGAAAAATTAAATGAGAAGTAACGTGCTCATCAATATTGAGCAATATCACCGTATTCACGTGTCCCCAAACACATAAATCGGAAAACAATGAAAAACCAAATCAATATCTCACACGGTATATCTGATATATAAAATAAAATATTATGTGAGGTTCACTATTTATAAATCAAGAATGATTCAGATGGATTTCATAATATTTAATGCAGTACTTGGATTCATTATTTGAAGTTGATACATCACATTTCGAAAATTAATTTGAGTTGAAAATAGTTACAATAATTAGCAATAATATTGAACGGTGTTTGCATATTTATTAATATGAATATCTCATAAAATGAAATTGAAAATTTAAAAATCAGAAACACCTCAGCTTTCGCCCGAATTTTGAAAATGTATGCCCTGTTCTTTCGCCAAATTATAGCGTCGAATTTCCAAGCTGCAAACAATAAAAATTTAGTTTTATTAATTTTTCAGGTTCAATAAAGGGTTAACCTGAGAGGATAAAAATTTACAGAGAATCATGATTTTCATTTTCTGCATTGAAATGTAGAATATAAGGACAATATAAATATGAAAACGATCTTTTTTTTTATATAAAATCACCGTCGCTTTCTCCAGAATATTAAATTTTTATTCCATTTTGGTATCGAAAATTTTGCGTTTCATGAGAATGAAGATATTATATGATGAATGAACCGGGAGTAATATAAAAGGAATAATTTCCTTTTATATTACTCTTTTATCCTTCAATAAATGGGTGGATTGAGCCGATACTACGTGGTAGGAGATCATAATGAATGAAAAAATTGAAATTTCAATGTTTTTTACCACTTTTAATTGTAACTAACGTTACTGCGGTTTCGTTCTATATGGAAATTTCAAACTTACACGATAAACTGTAAGTTTCAAAATATCCATAAAGGACGAAACTGCAGTAACGTTAATAACAATTAAAAGTGGTAAAAACCTTAGAAATTTTCATTTCCCTTTTCATTCTATTATTCGACATTTCTACGCAGAGAACATAAAATAAGATCCTCAATGCAGTTATATTTACCAGCTCATTTCATTAGTGAGCTTCAAAAATAAAAAGTTTTCATTTTTTATGTAGTTCAAAATTTTCGATGATATAATTTGGCGAATGCACCGGGAATAAATTTTTACTATTTTGGCGAAAGAGAAGGTGTTTCATATTTTTGAAATTATCAGTTTCCTTTGATATTATTCTATTATCCTTCAATAAATTGATGGATGTAGCCGATACTACGTGGTAGGAGATCATAATGAATAGAGAAATTTGAATTTCAATGCTTTTTACCACTTTTAATTGTAACTAACGTTACTGCGGTTTCGTTATATATGGACATTTCAAACTCACACGATAAACTGTAAGTTTCAAAATGTCCACATAAGACGAAACTGCAGTAACGTTAGTAACAATTAAAAGTGGTAAAAACCATAGAAATTTTCATTTCCCTTTTCATTCTATTATCCGTCATTTCCACGCAGAGAACATAAAACAAGATCCTCAATGCAGTTATATTTACCAGCTCATTTCATAAGTGAGCTTCAAAAATAAAAAGTTTTCATTTTTTATGGAGTTCAAAATTTTCGATGTTATAATTTGGCGAATGAACCGGGAATAAAAATTTTAATTTTTGGCGAAAGAGAGGGTGTTTCATATTTTTGAAATTATCAGTATCCTTTGATATTATTCTATTATCCTTCAATAAATTGATGGATGTAGCCGATACTACGTGGTAGGAGATCATAATGAATGGAGAAATTGAAAGTTCAATACTTTTTACCACTTTTAATTGTAACTAACGTTACTGCGGTTTCGTTCTATATGGAAATTTCAAACTTACACGATAAACTGTAAGTTTCAAAATGTCCATAAAGGACGAAACTGCAGTAACGTTAATAACGATTAAAAGTGGTAAAAACCTTAGAAATTTTCATTTCCCTTTTCATTCTATTATTCGACATTTCTACGCAGAGAACATAAAATAAGATCCTCAATGCAGTTATATTTACCAGCTCATTTCATTAGTGAGCTTCAAAAATAAAAAGTTTTCATTTTTTATTGAGTTCAAAATTTTCGCTGATATAATTTGGCGAATGAACCGGGAATAAATGTTTACTATTTTGGCGAAAGAGAAAGTGTTTAATATTTTTTGAAATTATCAGTTTCCTTTGATATTATTCTATTATCCTTCAATAAATTGATGGATGTAGCCGATACTACGTAGTAGGAGATCATAATGAATAGAGAAATTGGAATTTCAATGCTTTTTACTACTTTTAATTGTAACTAACGTTACTGCGGTTTCGTTATATATGGACATTTCAAACTCACACGATAAACTGTAAGTTTCAAGATGTCCATATAGGACGAAACTGCAGAACGTTAGTAACAATTAAAAGTGGTAAAAACCATAGAAATTGTCATTTCCCTTTTCATTCTATTATCCGTCATTTCAACGCGGAGAACATGAAACAAGATCCTCAATGCAGTTATATTTACCAGCTTATTTCATTAGTGAGCTTCAAAAATAAAAAGTTTTCCTTTTTTTATGGAGTTCAAAATTTTCGATGCTATAATTTGGCGAATGAACCGGGTATAAATTTTTACTATTTTGGCGAAAGAGAAGGTGTTTCGTGGTTTTTTTAAATTATAAGTTTCCTTTGATATTATTCCATTATCCTTCAATAAATTGATGGATGTAGCCGATACTACGTGGTAGGAGATCATAATGAATGGAGAAATTGAAATTTCAATGCTTTTTACCACTTTTAATTGTAACTAACGTTACTGCGGTTTCGTTCTATATGGACATTTCAAATTCACACGATAAACTATAAGTTTCAAAATGTCCATATAGGACGAAACTGCAGTAATATTAGTTACAATTAAAAGTGGTAAAACCCTTGTTGAAAAATCAACAAAATTCAGTTTTCATTTTTTATGGAGTTTAATTGATTTTTCAAGTTCAATAATGAAATAAGCTAAAAGAATATAATTTGATTGAGAATTGTGATTATTTTTTTATTCAAATGCAGTATACAAAATTCATACTGATCTAACACCGTCGTTTTCGCTAGAATATTTCAATGAAAAAATAAGCTGAAGAATCTTTCATTGAGAATGGTGAATTTTTCTGCATTGAATTGTGGAATAATAGGATAATACAAAATAAAAATTAGTAATTTATTTAAAAAACACATTCGCTTCAGCCAGAATATTTAAACTTTATTCATTCGCCAAATTTCATCCAATAATAATAATTTTTTTGATGACATGAATAATAAATGAATTCAACTGAAAATATAACTTCATTGAGAAAAGTTATTGTCGTATTGCCGATCAATGAAAAAATTTAAAACACATGTGCTTTCGCCAAACTAATTAATTGTATCCCCAGTTCATTCGCCAAACTATAGCGTCTTTTCTTTAAAATTGAAAACTGTTTTATATGAAATATCATTTTGCCAATCAATGTGATTCTTCAGTGAAACAGGTTTTGCAATTGATAAATATGGTTTTTCTTGTGAGATAATTGTAGCATCGGATTTTTTGCACTCAATGGAAATAAAAACTGTTTTGTTGATTTTTACAAACTCAATAAAGAAATAAGTTAAAAAATATAACTTCATTGAGAATCGTGCTTTTTATTTTCTGCCTTTGAATGAATACTAATAGGATAATACAAAATAGATCTGATTATGTTTTATTAGAAACACCTTCTCTTTCGCCAAAATATTAAAATATTGATCCCTGTTCGTCCACCAAATTATAGCATCCAAATTTTTGCGTTCCATATAAATGAATACCTTGTTTGGTTGATTTTTCAAGCTCAGAATTGCAATAAGCTAAAAAATATAACTTCGTTGAGGATTTTTCTATGTTTTCTGCATTGGAATGGAGAATAATAGAATAATACAAAATGAAACCGATTAGGTATTTTAAAAATTTTGGAACACCTTCTCTTTCGCCAAAATGCTAAAATTTATTCCTGGTCCATTCACCAAATCATAGCATCGAAATTTATGGATTGCATGATAATGAAAACATGGTTTTGTTAATTTTTCAAGCTCAGTAATGAAATAAGCTAGAAAATATAACTTCATTGAGGATTTTGTTCTATGTTTTCTGTATTGAAATGTTTCCCAAGTTTCTATAACTAGTAGAAATAAATGTTTGAAATCTTATAACGCATTCAAAACCAATCAAAATTATAGCCTACAAGATTTCTGTAGAATCCTTATGCATCCTTGAAACTGACGTTATAATACATTTTGTTTCCTACACAAACATATCCCTACACGTATCACAAATTGCGACACAAAAATCCCGGATCGGTACTCTTGGCAGAAACAGAACCACGAATGTCGCTGGAATCTGGAGAATCTCTCGAAATTATGGTAATATGGTGTTGCATGGGTATAGCGAGCCAAGAATGTGGGACAGGTATATGACGTCTACACGTTTTTCGTTGTGCTTTTCCTCCGGCCAGGAATACCGATCAGGAAAAGAATACACTTTCCGGGTCAGGCCTGAACAAGGAATCGATTTGTAGCCCGTTGATTGAATTATTCATATTGAGATAGAAGAACCAGAACGTGCTCTTAGAGCATGATCCGATTTTCTTGAATATACACTTCTATGGAATTCCTTCGAGAGATATTGAAAAACATGTATGCATCATTAAACAAAATGGCGACGAACAATGCAGTTACATTTCAAAAGAGCTCATCGCATAAAGATTCAATGCAAAGATGCCCTACTTAAGAGTATCATTTTAGAAATTGTAGTATGTTGCTTCTCTACTCAGCGATTTCAGCAATGTCTTTGACTTATCCTGCTAAACAAACTGTAGGACTACTATAACGACTGAAACACCCTGGCCCTACTAGACTCATACCTATCAAATAGAACACAGTCTTTAAGGATTGGGAGAGTGATATTGAAGGTCTTTGAGGTTTAGTATTGGGGACTTTTTTTTCAATTCATACGAAGTTCACTCTTTACTGATAAAGCAATCATATTACATAACGACGAAGAAAAATGACAAATATTCGCATCGTTAACCTTATAGAAAGTTCATTGTTTCATTCATTTCAGATTATGAAGGGTAAATATACCCAAAAAGGTAATGAACTCTGTTTTTTGCTACCCAAAAACAAATTTTCATATGATATATTTCATACAAATAATATAAATTGATACTGGCATTGAAAAATTCAAATATTATTGATGGAATAAAGTATACACATTCTCCTGCAAACTGCAAACTATGTGTAGAACGGAGTTTGATTATTTCTAGATACGAAAGCTATACGGAGGATTTACAAAAACTTGATAGCTTATATCTTGCAAGATATTACATGATTACATACTCTATACTCTATATACTCGATTCACAAAGTTGGGAGTTTTTTTGGAGTTTTAGAATAGTGAAGAATAGTAAATTATTGAAATTGACGGTAAAAATCGTATATGAAACAACGCTTTCATTTTGTTCTAGGCGCCACCTCCTCCACCACCTTCGCAATCTAGCACCGCCTCCGATCTTTCTCTCAATCTCCGACCTAGCTCCAAAACCACTTCTGCTCCCAGTTCGCCTGCTAAGTCAAGAGAAAGCCTTCTTCAACGAGTTCAGTCTTTGACGGGCCAGGCCAGAGACCAGGGCGCCTCAATTTTGGGAGCCGCAGTGTCCAGCGCTTCAAGGGTGACGTCATCGGTGAGCAGACTATAATTTGGGATTATTTCCGATCTGTACACCTGTATCGATCTGTTGAAGATCCAGGTTAAGTTTCTTATTCATCATAAATATGGTAATTTCTTTTCAGGTATCGGGCAGATACCTCACTCTTCTCGTGATAGACGATCAGAACACCGATTGGAGCAAGTACTTCCGAGGAAGGAAGATTGGAGACTATGAGATCCGTGTTGAGCAAGCAGAGTTCAGGGAAATCACAGTGACAGCGAATAGCGACTCTGCTTATGTTTCGATGGCTGTTATCAGAGGGGGTACTCGTGTTGGAAGATCTTTCAGACCTGATTTCTTGTTGGTGAGTTTCAAACAGTTTTCATAGGTGGGTATAAAAATCTTGATATAGATTTCACTATCACAAAATAATTACTTTCTTCTAGTGGAGAGTAACTGGTTTCATACCAAACACTGCTCTACATTTTGCACTCCACTATCATAGCTTATTCGATAGGTTAATTTTGAACCTACAGAAAACACTATCCTCACACCAGAACAAAAACATTGTATCTCGATGCGCATTTCGTTAACCCAGTTAGCATCATCAGAAGGTGATGAAGACTGAGTTTCTAAATCTTAAATGAGTATATTGATTGCATCATCATCTCAGATAACGTTAGTCATCAAATGAGGTTCAATGAGTGAATTCTTATATTTTAGTGACTACTTGTTGTATACCAAATATTCATTTATTTATTTGCCACTGTGGTACATTATGTACATATGGTATGATTTCTACTTTTAATTAACATGTAGAAGAGTGAACAACGGGTTGTTTGGGATAAGATTTTTATCGCTGTTCGTAGATATCGTTCCATATTTTTCATTTTCTAACTTCCAGAGGCCTCTAAAAACCAGCTGTCATGTATTAAATAAAAATTTCGAAATTGTTTTACTTATTCTGTAATCGTTCTCTAAAGAATTGTGTTCCTCAACATGCTAGAAACAAATAACAAGTAATATGAAAAAACAAATTCATAACATATATCTCAAAAAAAAAACAAGGAACATAGACTGAAGCAAAATATGTTTTCTGTCGGGAAAGAGACGCTAGAATTGACAATTCATTGAGATCGATCTATATATCGAAAAATCAAGGAACCCAATGCCAACGAAGGTTTCAAAAACTAGAAACTATCGATTTTGCAAACTATTAGAATTCAAGTGTCCTCAATTGAGATGGACAGATTCTGGTGTTTTGAAGTATATCTGATCATCTTTGTGTCAACTGTTGATACCAGTGACGTTTCTCAAGAATTTCTTCACAGTCATTATCAGTTGTTTCTAATAGAAATGTAATTGAAACTTTTTGAATAATTTCCGACTGAATTGTTCAATACATTACTCTGGAGTTTTTCTTCAACTCATTTGATTTTGTGTGAAAGAAAGTTTCGAATTACTTTCCAATACATTAACATATTTTGTTCCACTACACAAGCTCATTTTCAATCATGGTTCGAATTCTATGAAAATATATTAGAAAGTATTCGAATATTTTCCATCAAGTTAAACTCAATATGTGAAATGAACTAAATTCCATAGGGTCAATTTATTAATAAAATATATTTGTACATCCATTCAATGAACTTTCAATGAACAATCACTATTAGATACAAAAATAAGTTTAAATACTACAAGCGTCTACAAAAAGTTAATATATAAATATAAACTAGATGTATATACAAATGCCAAAATTGGAAATCCGGAAACAAATAAAAACGGATATGTAAACTTCCCTACACTTTGCCTGCTTTACGTATTTTTAAATAATACCCCACGGCATGAAAACAAATTCAGATATATCTTAGGGGAAGTTACTGCAACTGTGGTCCTCCGGAAGTTTGCAACTCCGACAATTTGATGGGTTATAACAAACTCGACCTACTTATTTCAAACTTTGGCCATTATGCAAATAACTTATTTGCACAGTGTATTTCCTTTGTCGTTCTAGGTCAGACAGAACTTGAAGGATGCAGGAGAGGACCACAAAAATCTCCTGCTAGCGTTGAAGTTCGGAGGAGTTCCAAGCATCAACAGCTTAAACTCCATCTTTAATTTCCAGGTGAGTATACAAGACTGAAACATCGAAGAATCAAAATTTGAACTACTTTATGGGAGTATATAACTTTGAGAAATCATGCATGCTGCATTATCTATTCATTGTAAAGAGTAAATGAACTAGTTTTCGCAAGCGAAATACATGAAAATATGTTTAAAAGATGTCAGATTTTTAGAAATTCAAATTCATGAGTTGTCCTATAAATAATAAACTATGTTAAAAGCTTACAAAATAAATAACAAATACAACATTCAACAATAATATCATACCAGATTCACAGGAACCAACAGAATTAAACCACACTTTTTTTCTAGGATAAAACATGGGTTTTTGGACATCTCGTCCAACTTCAGAGACGTCTGGGAAGAGAAAACTTTCCTTTGATAGAACAAACTTACTATCCAGATCACCGTGATATGGTAAGTTTCTTTCGTTCAACTTGAATAACAAAAACAAACAATACATCATACCAATTCAACACTACAGAGTGAACCATTTTACATCAATTTACTCAGCGAATTTCTCATGATTTATCTGCAACTTATATGTAGTATGCATCTATTTTGAAATAGAAACTATATCTTGTTTGTGTATGAAGAAAATATCTCTGAATACAGATGGGGATTTTTGTCTTGAACATGTGAATCAAACAATACTTTTAGCAACAATTCGTAACATAATGTTGGAAAAAAAATGAGTTTTTGCCAATGGATCATAATTGAAAAGATAGCATTCATATTCCAGTTTGAAAATTTGATATGAAAATCATTATATCATCTAAACGATATTGTCGCCTGCTGAAGAATAACGTGTATTAGTTTTGAAGTTTCTCAAATATCTGTCAAAATTATTAATAATTTATGTAACTGGAAAAATGCCTAAATTACTTATTGATTATATTTTCATATTCAACTATTGTTGTCATAATAGCTGACCGGTAACAATATATGAAAAGCAACTGTTGTCCTAATCATTATTGAATTTTTATAGTGCAACATTTCCACTTTGGCCAATTTTATCAGAAAATCTCATCAATCAAATTGTTCAGAACATTTTTCTGCACTCATGCAACTGCCTCCAGAAATAATGTCCAGAATTTTCAAGCTCCTTAATTATGCATAATTTTCTGTAATAGAATTAAGCAGAGTAGAAATGTTTTACTAGAGAAATCCAATAACGATTACTAATATACTAGATACTATATACTATACTATATGTATACTATATACCAATGATGATTCTACATTCGCCTCTTTTAGATACATATACCCAAACGTTTGCTCTATCAAAAACTAGAAATCTGTACCCAAAATCCTCGCTGATATTAAATAACACATTTACACGTATGTACAATAGAAGAGATAATTTTCTCCAAACGGTATGAAAACTGAATCAGATCGTTCATGGATCGAATATTGGCTTAGTGTAACGATGGTAGGCATTTAATTTCATCGTTCTTCTCCAATCCTTTGTGCATTTTGACAGAGCTTGAGTCCTGGCCCATACGCAGGATTTGGGTTGTCGGAGGCATATGCCCTGAAAATTAAAAACATTAGATAATGTAATTTTCATAAAGTTCGGGAAATAGGTAAAGTTTTAATGAAGTCTTTTTGTGGAAATGCAAGTGAGGAACGGTCAGAACGTGACAAGGTTGCGTTGATGTGAATATCATTATTACAGACAACGTCGAAGAAAGATTGTTAGAGTGTGAAATTTTTTTGTTGACAGAAATGAAGCAAATATCCGCGTAGGGGATTCGTTGTCTTAGATAATAATACAGGTTTAATTAATATACTTTAGTTAGTTAATAATACTATATAGCTTCCTCAAGCAGAAATACTGGTCAAAAATGATAACTTGACCACCCTTAGTATTTTTTAAAATTCAAAAGATAATAAAAATAAAACGAATGTCTTCAAAAAATATTACTTTTTCGAAGTCAATCAAGAAATAATATTGGCACTTTGAACCACAAGGGCTAATATTCAACGTTTCCATTAGAAATGAAATGAACATTCGTTTTTCATATGTATTGAGTTCTTCGAACACAGATATTGGGATATTCAGAAATACACTCTGTATTTTGAAATAATTTGCATGTGCTCAATCGGTAGCAATGGCCCCTTCCAAGCAATTAAAATCTCATGAATTCCCGAAACATTACCCGTACTATAGTATAATTCACCATTACTCTTCGTTTCAAAATTTCTAATCAAGTATAATTCCTCAAGAAGACAAAGGAAACTGACAATTAGCAACCCCGACCCAACAAATTGTTCTTCGAGCGAAATTAACTCAATTTCCCACGCTTCCGAAATGAAACTCAATTACATCAGACCCGAAAGGCCAGCAAGAAACTCTGGATGCGGAGCAATATAAACGAGAATCTCACCTCTTTCTCCTCGCAATGGCTCCTCCAATTGCAGCTATCCCTCTGATGATGGCATCTTCTCCCGGGGATGCAGTGTTGTATTCCACAGGAACAGCCGTGGCCGTACAGTAGTCTCAAGCCCTTCCTCTGGCGTCTAGTCAGCGATTCCCAGGGCATGATCATGCCACACATATTCACGTGGGCTCTCAGGCTGAAGATTCTGCCTGTAATGTCGAAACGTTATTGAATGTCCATGCGATATGAAGGTTGAATGGGACGCCATTGGTTTTGGCACTGAAACGCCAGTTGGCATTGATATAGTTTTTGGTTCGTTACAATTCATTACCCAGGGTATACGTCTTTTGAATTTTTGCATGCTGAGTTCAAGAAATTTAATATATTGCCTACTTTATTGTCACTTTATATTTGGGACATATTTGCACTTGTTTTATTTTCAAACTCACCTGAGATAACGTATAGCTTGCCAAGTTCCAGTTGTACGCCACACATTGAATCATACATGGGAGTGTTCAGCCTTCCTGATTTGAGAGCCAGGACGCCTTTCTCGGAGACTTTGAATTCTTTTCTCACACGGACTTTGTATACTTTAGAGAATGTTTGGTTGAAAATTCTTTCCCTCTTGACTCGAGCCAAAATTACTGGAAAACACGAGAGTAAATTACTAAAATAATCAGGATTTTTTACATGATTATCATTATGGCGTTCATAAAATTCTGCAATGGTAATTAATGAATCAACTCCTACGAAGTAAACTTGATGGAATATTCAACATAAGAATGGACGAATAAGTGTGTATAATGAAAAAGAATATTATCAACAGTGGCTAGTGATGAATAAATCCTTAATAAAATAATAATGACCATTCAAATATTAATTAGCTTGAAAAAAAACATTTCCCTGTTTCTCGAGTATCCAATTTTGTTTTTTTTTTAATAACGAACGCATTTTTGCTTATACTGCTCATAATTGATGATTACATCGTCGATCATCAATATTTCATCATCAAAACCACTGATATTTTAGTTTTCTCTGATCGACTTTAATCTGTTTTCCTCAAGTGCGCCTTGAATACGCACTCTCTAGTTTTTATTTGCGATTGCGAACAACGTCAGCGCATACCCACACGTAATTCCAAAAATATTTTCGGTTACATGCATCTCCGGTGAGCAAGGCATTCATCGATGAATTCGAGATCATGAAATAAAGCTGCGTGGGAGTTTTGTATGGCCTGTGTCCTGCTGGCGGATGGGTGTTGTTGGAACTGATTTGATTAAGTCATTGGCGTGGTGGGCAATTTCGAGAAAAACGTTCGGTAAGCGGTCTAGATTTGTCGAGAAACACTCCGAATTAACGTACGAGAATATCGACCAGTCGAGTACCAACCACTTTCCTGAACCAAGCACTAAACATGTTTTTTTGAAACGTTATGAATTTTCATCAAGGGTCGGCCGATTACATTACATATTATTATTATCATTTGAATGGTTCCCCTGAGACATTGTCATCCAGAACCCCGTCAAGCACTAAATAATATCGGAGTTTTGACCAATTTACCTTCCATTGTCATATCGGTAGTTGTTTCGTGAAATTATTGCCAATTATCTTTGAAATAATGGCCCATTGGAAATGATTATTTATATTCTCGACTTGCGAATCCACCCATACCTCAAATGCGTTGTCTCATTTAGTTCTATCATTCATGATAGCGATAATCATCCATTCAAATGATTCAGATAATGAAATGTGGTTGTCATGTATTAGAATCTGTTTGCGATATGTGTATCCGTTGTCCCACAATACTTCCGAAAGGTCGAATGACATGCCTAAGGGCTTCGATATCGGAAAAGTCCGAAACAATAAAATTGCACAAACTTGATTCGATGAAAAAACAATACGTAACACAGAAACGGAAAAGGGGTCCTAGAAGAATGATACATACTTGAAGTAATTAGGTTTAAAAAAGGAAAAAAATAAATTAGAAGACACTTGTGGCTAGACACAAAGAATATAACGGAACAGAAGTATGAAGACCAAAAAAACGCTAACACTGAGATAAACAAAAAGTATTAAAATGCCCCAACGATAATGTTTATATTTTAAGAAGACCGATATAAAAAATAAATTGAATGAATATCTTCATAATTAAGTTTGGTTTATGTTTTTTGTAAAATGAACTAGAAACCGCACTACACAACCATCTGTCACTTCAATTATACCTTCCATGTTCCAGTGAACAGAATAACAAGACTTTCGAACAGATATAACTCAGAAAGTTGCATATTTGGGACAATATTACAAATAGATTGAATAAATTTTGATGGTCTAGGTCTTGAGCATAATTACAACAGTACCACTAGTAAGAATTCAATTAACTTGCATAGATTTTTCTTACTTAGTGTTGTTCTACACAAAATATAAAATAGATTTCATAAAAGAGGTCATTCGTTAACATATATTACTGTTTGTTTAAAAAGTGAGGTGAATTTTTATTTTTCTCAAAAACATGTTTTATTTTTTCCCTTCAAAGTAGTCCTCCTGAGATATACTCAGATATATAAATATTCGTGGTGATACCGTCAAATATGAGCAGGTACATGAATATTTCACAAGAGGAAAAAGTGATATAAGACTGCCAAAGCCTAGAACAACTAAGATCAAACAATCATCTCTGTA
>WOGP01000021.1:0-34846 GCA_015342065.1 Leptinotarsa undecemlineata
TGAATCCTAACATTTTCACCGCTTTGTTAGATATGTGTTCATACTGTAAATGAAAGTCCATATTGTCATCCATCATAACACCCAGGTCTCGTATAGATTGTACACGTTCCAACTTCTTCCCTGCAATACTATAACCAGCTGTATAAAGGTTTTTTGACTTTGAAAAGGAAATACTTTTATATTTTTCCACATTGACATCCATATAATTGATCTTAATCAATCAGAAAAAGATTTAAGGTCCATTTGAATTTTCGCACAATCCTGCAACGAATCATTTGCTTTAAAAAGTTTTATATCATCTGCAAACATCAATATTTCACAGTGAGTAATTTTTTCTTTGATATCATTTACAAGGATATTGAAGAGAAAAGGTCCAGCAAACTCCCAAAAAAGCCAATTGCCTTTAATTTTTCACAAAGAACTTTATGGTTCACGATGTCAAATGCTTTTGAAAAATCGGTGTAAATTACGTCCAGTTGTTGTTTATTTTCCAGAGCATTCAAAATATACTGGGTGTACAACAGTAGATTAGTGTTGGTAGATTTACCTTCACTAAATCCATGCTGTTCGTCAATAATCACTTGTTTTGAAGGACTCTTTATATTATCACAAAAGATGTGGTCAAGTAGTTTGGGTATTGTAATGAGGGGGAATTTTCCCAAACTAAGTGAAGCTGAAAATAATGAGAATAATGGTTTAGCTAGTGTAAATCTACAGGTTTTCAGTAGCATCGGTGAAATGCCTTCTGTTGCCTAGTTTGTGAAAATGGACCAATTGTTGATAATGTTGGAACATCAGACCAGCCCATTTCAGTTTTAATAGCTTCTACATGACTGGCCAATTTGCTGGATTCATTATTTTCAGGTCTAAAAGTATTTGAGTCGAATCTCCCTCCTTAGCAGTCATTTCCAAAATTTTCCAGAAACAGCAAAACAAAAAGAACAATCTTAGTAAAGTGTTTTTTGTTTGTGTAAAGCACCGTAAAACAAAACTGTTTTTCGAATTTCCCTCCTTAGCAGTCATTTCCACAATTTGCCAGAAACAGCAGAACAAAAAGAACAATCTTAGTAAAGTGTTTTTTGTTTGCGCAAAGCACCGTAAAACAACACTGTTTTTCAATGTTTAAACAACAGAATTCGTGAGTTCACTGTGAGCGTTAGGCAAAATCCCGCTGGTGGCATTTTGAATAACACCCTTTATTCCCTTTCACATAAACTAAATCACTACAGCGAGTAAACAGGATCGACTTCTGTATCCGAGCACGGGGAAACACATAATGAATGTATGATCTTCCTAATAATATTCCACTGAATCATCCCAAAAACAAAACCTTTCGATATCACAATTATAATTCAACGTCTTATAACTTCCCATGATCGCCGGCGGCTTGACAAAATGTTCCTTATCGGGTGATTAATTCTTACACTATCATATAGCGTGGCGACCTCACATCAATAATGGAAGAGAAAGAACGTTTAAATATTGAAAAAGACCACAATATAGGTACTCCAATTACAAAAAAATTAAAGACTTTCAAACAACTATGAGTTGATCACATCTGATATAGTAGAAAATACTCAATAATAGAAATTTTGGATGAAATCAAAGAAAAAACTAAGCTAGCAGGAGACATAAGAATATTCCATCCTATTCACAAGTAATATCTCAATCTTAACCAGATAAAACCAGTTTTTACTCCGAATCATTTATTATTAAACCAAAATTAAAACAAGAATCATCAAAAAAGATCCAAGATATAAAAGTTACATTGGTTGACTCAAAATTAGTATTGCAACAGTAAAACACTCGACGCGGGAAGTAGAAGTATACTGCAAATAAAAGAATCATCATGAAAATAAATTAGAGAAATACTATATTGTTGGAACTAAAAAGAAAAGTATACCCCAAAATGAAAAGTGTTGAACTTTTGCTAAAAAAACCTATTCTAAATAAAAAATTAGAACAAAGATTCATGAACAACTATTCTGATGAAGAATGTGATTTCATTAAAACTTCCGATTTGAAATATTTTTCACATGAAGATAAATATACTGTATTTGCGAAAGTAAACTGAAAATTGTTCAGTACAAATATTGGAAAAAACCAACGAAAATTATTCATCATCTGGCAAAACTTGAATGCTTATGATAAGAACAAATTTAACCTCTCTTCAAAGAATTACAGAAATATAAACTAATTTGTCGATGTGGAGACCATCATGAAAATTAAAACTTCATAGTTAGTTAAAAAAAATATGCTAACTGTGACTTTTCCAATTTAAAATATATGACTAAGCACTGCAAATGACGAAAATTGCCCAATGATCAAATATCAAACAAATACCTTTCCTAAATGAATTACGACTTTGAACTTTTATACATTTCTATGTGAATATAAGAAGTCTTCGATAAAACTGATTTAAATAAAGGAGAAATTGATATTCTTACACTTACCAAAACATGACTATATCCTAACGAAGCTCCTTTTATTAAAAATCTAGATTATTCAGTAATTCATGAATGCAGAAAACTTAGGACAACATTGTCAAACAAAAATCCCTAGCTAATTGTAATTATATCACTGAAATAACTTCAACAAATTCAAAACTCAAAATTGGCATAATCAAACTCCACAATTTTCTATTTACTTGCAGATGATTTTGCATTGTTTTATTCAGAAAATAAAATAAAATTTCATTGAAAATAAATATAAATAAAGACATGACAAAAATTGTGAAATGGTTAAATGACCTGAATTCAACACTTTTTCATGATATTTTTAACAGATTTCAACAGAATATTAAAAAAAAAGTTATTCAAATCAATCTCATCCAGTCCACCTGCGCCCATATTTCAAACAAGAACAATGCATCACGTGATTCCAATGAAGATCATTTCATTCAAGACCATGGTATTCAAGAAAGATCTTCAGGAGATTCACTTATCAGAAATATAACAAGATAAAGCAATATTCATCACTGATTTTCATTTATTATCCATGAAAGAAAAACTCATGAATTTCATATTAGATCACAAAAATTGCACAATATGTAAGATACAGACATTACTATTTCCAAAAAAAAGTGTAAGTTGCCCAGATTATTCATTGAAAAATATTTTTGTTACTTTTGGTTTCCTAAGTTTAAGTAAATGCTTCAGTTTTCGAGATGGTGTATATTTTTGTCTAATCCAAAAAAAGTAATGGGACTTGATTATGATTATTCATTGACATAACGTGTATAAAACATATTACATTATTTACTTATACTACATTCAAGTTTTTCAATTAAAATATACATGGACCAACAGACACGAGACAAGCAGTAATGTAGAGCATTTGGGCGCAAGTACTGGAAGGTTAGCATGTTGTTTTAATAACAGGTCTTGAAGTTACACATTTCAGTCAGACTCAGTTCTGCATATATTTGTCAGATCAAAGAAAAATCAGATAAAAGTCAAACTCTTTACCCAGCTCGAACCTTAAAAAACACATTCCGAGTCTGATCATATCCACCTTTGAAACTACTAAACTGACTTGAGTGTTCAACACCAGCAGTATCAAAAGTAAAAAGCATAATAGTAGCAGATCTTCACTCTCAGAAGTAATTGTGCAAAATAAACCTAAACCAGTTAAGTTCTTAAAGATTGAACCACTTAGTTGTTAAATCATACTTATATTTATTGAAAAAATCAATTTTAATACAATTCAATATGCTACTCACATTTTGTCATTTATTCACTAATTGATTAGAAATAAAAGACACATCTTACTAAAAATAAACATATAATACAAATTCACATGGCTAGTATGTTATTTTTCCAGGGGAGCATAATTGAGAAGCTTCTCAATTAGATCCACATGTCCCAGTAGCATTCGTCTACAGCAATACCTTTTGAGTCCAAGTGCATCTAAGGCATCTCCCTCTGTATATTCCGCTTGCAAAAGACCTAAATAGGCCTCCCATTTATTCCCAATTACTTTTCCACATGTGAAACAACGAACAGGGATAATCATTTTAACCTGTAAAAAAATGATTACTTTGTTTTCATATAGATAAATATGCAGAATTTCACTATACCTTTGATTGTAAAAATTGTCTTTCAAAATGTCTTTTATTGATAAACCTTCCACTGCTTAGGTATATTCAGCACTTTATTCAAATCCGAAGTAAGTGAAGCCAAAAACAAATATACAGGTCGACAATGACAATTGATAATAATTATTGGAAATTAATGAAATTTAACATCTACTGATCTACTCTGAATGTACAAATACACTATATACCCACATATAAGAACTTACAAACAAATATCCAACCTATTCTTCTTCTTCTTTTCTCATTGCCACAGAACATAGAACACATAGAAGTGATAGCTCTGTTACGTCAGCAACGCAAAGTAAGGAAATCGCATTTAGAAAATGCCAAAATCAGGTACTTTTTAGGTACCGCTCTGTAACTTACACCGCAACTCAATACTCAAAGCTGCGTTGCTAGCAGTATGTGATGCTAGCAACGCAATGAAAATAATAATGAAATAATGAATGTTCAGTAACCAGGCTGGATATCGACGGATTCGACGAGGTCGTAAGTTATATAAATATGTGTATTTGTGTTATCTGTTATCCGAAAGCTTCCCAAGAAGGAGGCGAGCAGTAAAAAATAGAGTGATTTTGTTAAAAGAAAAAGTGTATGAATAAACTCAGAGTGGCAGCATTGCCTCGAGCAAGATCGCTGCGTCCCCGGACTAGGCTTCTGTTCACTATGGACAGGAGGAGCCTGGCCAAATGTGCTCGAATGAGAAGCAGCGGCTAGACACATTAGAAAGAGAGAGAGAACAAAAACTAGTTTTCATAATCTTCATGAATTTACTTTGGTTATTTTGAGAATACTTTTTTTTTAAGTTGCCTATTTTTCTACCTTCCTCAAAATATCTTGGCTAAACCACTATACAAAGGTGACGATCATGGAGAAATTTCAAAATTTCTTCCAATGTCGTATCTCTTCATTAGCCAAAATCTCGTCATACTGATTTTTTAATATCGCCTAATATAATAAATTATAAACAATATAAATTCAAAACAAAAAAGTGTACTATGATGACACATTTTGTCTCTACTGTACGAAGTTTATAACAATATTAACAATCGTTGCTACAGAAGTGTTCTGTGATTTGTAAAAAGCATTCAATTTTGTAAATCATGAAATACTGCTCAGAAAATGTTCATTATGGCATTGACGGAATAACTCATAAGTGTTTTGAATCATATCTTAACAGTAGATATTGAATTGTTGAGACGACAACTCCGTGATCAACTGTAATTAGTATAAACAGTGGAGTACGTCCATCAGGGGTTTCTCTTGATCTCATTATATTTCCTTTATTTAAAAATAATCTGATGTTTCTGAATTAACAAAAGATGAGTGAAAAAACTAAGGTGGCAGAATTGCTTCGAGCAAGAGAGAGAGAGAGATCAAATTCCCTTTTCATATAATTGGTAATTTTTGCAGTGTTGTTTATTCCAAAATTGAATTGAATTTTTAGAATTAGTATCTTCAACATTTTATCAGTATAGATTCATAATGAATGATGTCTTAAAGATTTTAACCATATTAAGTAAAACAGTTAACATTCCAACATTTTCAGGAAATGGCAAATACGATTCTTATGTGGGATATATACATGATAATATAATATATTATATTATCTATGCTTTAGGTGATTCAGTTTTGTTAGTGGAATTTTTGATGGTGGTTGAATTGAAATGTTAGGGAGTCATTTTCAAACATTGGAGACACTGAAGTGAATATATCTGTGACCTTTTCGACTGTCCGTTAGCGTCTCTGCTCGGTGGCGTCACTTCTGAGTCGTGTCTGGAGCTCTTGAAAAGAGAAAGATGGATGAATTTTGAATTTATATTACCCGCGCTTTTCATCAGGATCATGAAATGTAATATTTAAACAACTGCTTTTTTGAACAAAATATAACTAAAATAAATATTATAAATAATAAATAGTATTTATAATAAGACTGAAATACATTTTGAACCAGATTTATTTGACCTGCACATTTTGTCATTTTGACTAGCGTCGTCCTGTCTGTTTCCCATGCCCACTTCCCACTTCACCTTTGGCGCTCTTTCATACGGAGCCGGCCATCATTAGCAAGCTCGAAGCAGCAAGATTGCACTCAAGTTTGGTATTTGTTTACTGATAACTTGCATTAATCAATTAATAAATTTGTGTAGTTTGGTGTTGGTA
Organism: Leptinotarsa undecemlineata; assembly: GCA_015342065.1. Taxonomy (NCBI): domain Eukaryota; kingdom Metazoa; phylum Arthropoda; class Insecta; order Coleoptera; family Chrysomelidae; genus Leptinotarsa; species Leptinotarsa undecemlineata. Next base: position 6,260 of record WOGP01000021.1, read on the forward strand.
GAGTCTTATTTTGACTTAGAATCTTCCACAAAATCTAATAAAAATGGGTGATGAGAAAAAGGTATGTCCAAACAAAACCTAACCATGATGACATTGAATATTTTTCATATTTTATTTACCTACTTGCAGTCTAACGAAGCTGAACACATCAACTTGAAGGTACTCGGTCAGGATAATGCTGTAGTTCAATTCAAAATCAAGAGACATACTCCTTTGAGGAAACTGATGACAGCTTACTGTGAGCGTGCTGTAAGTAAACCCAACTATCTCAATTTTTGGAAACTGAATGTTATTTGTAATCATGTTTTTTAATAATGGCGCTTGAAAATGCATGGTTTTATAGTTTTTTTTTCAATGTAAATGGCATCACTGATCTTTGAAAAGATAGGGGACACTAATAGTCCCATCTCATAGATATATTGTTAAGAATAGCTGTTGTATTGATGGGATGATTCGAAGCTTTGGATATCCGATTATTAAATTAATCAGTATGTTACTATTATGAAAAATATTTGAATGCAAAATAATTACACAGTTTACATTTGACCCAATTGAATTCTGATTGTGTCCGAGTCGCTACTGTATTCTGCCCACCGAACTGAGTCATAACCATTATATCAATATCCGTTTGTATGAACTGACCATTTTCACAATAACGTAACGAGTTTTCCCTAAAGAACGCTTGTTAGTTCTGATTAGACGTATCAAATAAACTGAATTTGAAAGTTGAAGTTTTCACTTCATTGTTAAACAGTGGCAATAACGCAAACATTTTATTTGCCACTCTTTTCAAGGTTACTGTTAATGTTTGCAATCCACAGATCAATATTATATTCCAACAATATATTCCAAGGGGAATATAGATTTCAAATAATGATTGAGAAATACGTCATGAACAAAGAACGTATAATGTTCAACTGAAGAGTTAAAGAGAACACGCCTGAATTGAACTGCTTATCTGTCGTTTCCAAAGACCATGGTTGATGGCATCATGAAGGATTTCTAATAATGAATGTACTCAAAACCAACGTTAACACCAGTGTAGACTGCATTTTCTCTTAGATTATAAAACAGGTTCAATAACCTTATACCTTTTGGAAAAATGATTGTTTTATAAATTCGCATTTGATGAGTAAACATCCACTGTAAGCGTCGTTATAATTTGGAGACATGAAAATTCCCTAGAGAGGTTAGGAAGTTACTTTTTAATGGCTAATTTAGCAATGCCTGCGATAAAGGAGACCTTGGTACCTGCTTGACTCAACAATTTGATTGAAAAAAGATGTAAACTTAATCTATATAGAAATGTTTGGTTTTGTTTTTAAAAAAGTTAAGTAATATTGATAGAGCCATTTCCTACAGAAAATTATGTGGTTTAGCATTTTATTTTATTTTTTTTTAGTAAATATACTTCACAATTCACAACTTGTATATCAAATTTATGAACATTTAGTTAAGGGTGTCAACATAGATCATAATCATGATGATGTATTTTGAATGTGTCAATAGTGCATATGTGTGCATTATGTATCATTGATGGTGAAACACTATCATTTTTTTTAAACAATTGTTTTCTTGCCGACGTTTTGAATTTAATTAAATTCTTCTTCAAGGCTCGAAAAGTAGTGTCTTCATGTTGATAATATTACTATTTTAAAAACCGTCAGACATATTATATACATAATAAAAAACATTGCAACAACCAAATTTCTGAGACAACGCAAAAGGACATGAAGCAAACATTTGTTTTGTGTTGGTGTTGTCTGGGAAATTTGGATGTTGCAATGTTTTATATTTTTTTATTATGTATCTAATATGTCTGATGATTTTTAAAATAGTGATATTATCAACATGAAGAAACTACTTTTCAAGCCCTGAAGAACAATTTAATTAAATTCGAAACGTCGGAAAGAAAATAGTTGTTTTTGTAAGAAAAAAATGATCCTGTTACCCAACCAACCTTTCTTCACAAACAATATTATTTTTATAAAATTTTTCACATTTTTTCAGTAATCCTAATTATGGTATATTGGTAAAGCCATCATTATGATCGAATTGTGATAGTAATGTAAATAATTCAATTGAAATAACCATTGAAAAGTCCACTGCAATAATGATGAATTACCTTTTTTTATTGTTCTAAGATAATTGGGTTTTGAGTTTCATAAACAGTGAAGAAAACTTGGACTTAAAGATAAGGAAATATTTTTTTTTTTTAGTTGACATTTATTGTAGTATTTTTTCTTTGGCAAATAATCATTCATAGGTAATTTTGACTAATTAGAAATTGAATAATCTGAGGTAAATCCTAAAAATTAAGGACAATAACGATCAATGTCCACACTGTGCTCACAGTGATAGCTTTTGTATTTGTTATAGATGGCAACACAGTGTACTATGTAGTGTAACATTCTAATGATAGTGTAATTTTTGTTTTTTACCTCTACATGAGTAACAAAAAATTATAAGAGCCTGACATTAAATTTCATTAAATATGAGCCATTTCATTAAATATAAGAGGCCACATCATCTGATCCTTTTCATCCATACTGTCATCATATGCAAAAAAATAAGGTAAGGAATCAGCAAGTTCATAAATATTAATCATAAAATAACTAAGCTGTCTTTCATAATATACATCGTTTGTAGTTATGTTCGGTATAGGAAGGTGTTTTCGTCAGTGTGGGATGAATTTTAGTTTTTTCATCTACCTTCTATATATTTACTTTTTGAAGTCACTTGTGCTGATTTTTAACTTATACAGCCCTGAAATTCCTGAAATGTATGTAGATTTAAAATTTTGTGTTTTGTGACATTTACAGACAATGAAATTCCTTCCATATTCTTGAAATATATTAAGATTTTGTATTTTGTGACATATTTTTACAGATTACGTATTTTGCCACTTTTTTCATGTAGAACTACAATTACTCTGTGAAGTAAATAAGCATCTATCTATCTCTCTAAAACTGTTGTTGCATCTTGCTTTGCTATCAAACAAGCTTTCTTTTATTGTCATAAAAAACTTCAGCTCTTTTTTGAGCTAAGTTTTCGATTTCTAATTTTCGCAGTTGAGACAAAATCTGATATTTTTCATAACCATCAGGAAGAGAAACAATTTTAATTTCAAAATGCTTTTTTTTTTGCTTGGAGTTGGTCACAAGTTGAACATGTATTCATCCTGGAATAACCAAATGATATGTTGGGAGATTTATTAAGAAAGTTTTGATACGGTTCCTAAAATACCTGTGTAGTCAAGTAGTGAAAACTAAATTATTTTGGAACTGTAAGCCATATTGATAAATTTGTAAACGCGATTATTAACTGCATATATCAAGTGACTGAATGACGTTAGTAGTCTGAATTTAAAAATTTTTGGACATTCATCATTATTGCAGTGGACTCTTCAATCGGTTTAGGTGGAAATACCTTGTTTCTTAAAATGTATGCAGGAATTGACGGGTTCAGCTATAAACAGTCCAGTAAATGTATAAGATAATTATTTATTTTTGTTGAAAATTGAGTTCATTGACTATACTGAATTAGGAGTGTAATGGTCATCCAGTTCACACTAGATCTCGACCTTTTTATCATCTGAAGTCAAATATGACATATTTGACTTGATATAATGTTTTGATCATGGTAATGATAGGTGAACAGTTATTTGTTGATATGTATGGTACATCAAAAAATTGAACGAGTCTTGTTGTTTTTTTGGGAATCCTCTCTTTTAGTAAAGATTTGAGATTGGGGCAGTTATAATTTTTTTTATATATTTTATAACACATCATCACTATACTTGCCTGTCGTCTATTTTCTAGACTGGGTATTTTAAATTCATTTCGTAGTGCTACTGATCTAATTGTATTATAGTCCGGGTATACTTTATATTTTTTGTAATATAAATATCTCAGAAATCTGTTTTGTATTTTTTCTAATCTATTTTTATGAACAATATAGGAAGGATGCCATACTACAGCCCCATATTCAAGTTTAGGTCTGACCAAACTATTGTAAAGTGTAGTAATTGCTTTAATGTCATTGAAATAGGTACTTTGTCTCATTACAAATCCCATAATTCTTAGTGCCTGAGATGCTATGTAATCCAAATGTGGCTTATACGAGAGTGTGGAGTTATAGTATATACCCAAATCTTTGACAGTTTCTACCTTGGATAATTCAACACCATTCATCGAGTAATTGTATATTGTCCTAGTTAGTTTTCGGGTACAAATCAGGACAGAACATTTGGATATATTGAACGGAAGCTCATTTTTCACACTCCATCGATGAACACTATTGATGTCCTCTTGCAGTTTGACACAATCTTGTGAGTTTTCGATCTGTCTATAAAATTTAAGGTCGTCTGCAAATAACAGACATTCAGAATACTTTATATTTTGAGTTAGATCGTTAATAAATATAAGAAAAATCAATGGACCCAGGTTTGATCCTTGAGGGACTCCAGAATTCGCACGAAATTTTCCTGTACAATTACCCCCATATTTGACTTTGAAGTGTCGGTTATTCAAATACGATGCCAGCAATTTGAGTACTTGCGTATCAGCGCCATTTCTATGAAACTTCTCCAGTATCACATCATGATTAACTTTATCGAATGCCTTCTGAAAATCTGTATAAATAATATCGACCTGTTTATTGTTGTCTAGATGATTAAGGACATGATGAGTGAATGTTAGTAAATTAGTTGACGTCGACTTTTTTGGAACAAATCCATGCTGTTCATCGCAAATGTTATCACCAAAACTCCTCCACACTCTCGTATAAATGATCTGCTCAAACAGTTTCGCAATAGCACACAGCACCCCTATTGGCCTATAGTTTTCAATATCCGAGACCCTGCCAGCCTTATGGATAGGTGTCACTAATGCTTCCTTCCATAAGTCTGGAAACGTATTCGATTTTATTGATAGGTTATAAATATATAGAAGAGGTTGCTTTAGCCATACTCCGCACCCTTTAATAATATATGGTGGTATTTTATCACTTCCTGCAGATTTTTTTGGCTTAAGCTTCTTTAAAGCTTCAAAGTAATCGCTGTCAGTTACTTCATTGATTGTGAGACGACTTTCAACATCATCATCGAAGTTGATGCTGTAATTAGCCTGCTCATTACTGTAGACAGATTGAAAATATTTGCCAAAAGAATCTGCAGACTCACTTTCTTTCACTTTTGAGCCGTGTAGCCTGAGTATGGGGGACGAATTATTAGTTTTTTTGTTGCTTTTCGTATATGACCAGAAGTGTTTTGAATCTGTATTAATGGAATTTTCTATATTTTTTATGTATTCTTTATAGCGCGTATCAGTTAGTTTTTTCAATGTTCGTCTCTCCTCAACGTATAGCTGTATATAATAGTTGGATAGGTTTTTCAACTTTCTAAGTTCATTTTTCCGTTTCAAACATTTTTTTATTTCATAACTACACTAACTACACTACTGCAAAGCCGTTTCAAACTGACAAGCGTTTGAAATTTGCTCCAAATAAATAATTTCAACTATAAATTGTAGCAGTATTTCAACTCCGTTACTGATTCTGGTCGAAAAGTCATATTTTTTGTGGTAAAATAGGTGCGCATATTATTGGTATTTTGAATTGTGGTTTTTGTTCTAGTTTTCTGTACCTTGGTTATTTTGCTGGAGACTCCAAATAGCACTTCTATGTCAGATTGACAGATTTCATAGGTTTCAGCATTTATTTGTAATTTTCAAATGCCTTGTCCTCGTTCTATTGAAGAAAAAACCGAAACAATTTACATGTACGCTGAAGCTAGGCGTAATTACCATGAAGCAGAAAAAATATTCAATGAGGGCTTCCCAAACCCAATATCTCGTACCTAGTTAATATCAAAGTAAATTTCAGTAAATTTCAAAGGACTGGTTTTGTAACGAGAGAAAAAGTATCTGGATGAAAATCTATTTCAGAGGAACAGCAAATCGACGTTCTGGCAACTGTTGTTAATAATCTGCAACAAATAACGAAAACGGTACCACTATGAAAACATATCTCAAAAACACAAATTTCACCCGTATAAATTTAAAATTCTGCATCAATTAACAGAAGACGACCTAGATAGAAGACTGAAGTTGGTATCGAAAGGGCCATATTCAAACTCCAAAGAAGATCAACGTATTGGCTGGTATTTTGGGTGACCATATCGTAGGTCCAATATTTATGTCAGAAAATGTAACTGGGCATCTGTGTTCAAATAGGTTTCAAAATCAGATCCATCACAGTATTCAAGAATTGGTTGTGGCAAACCCAAATGAATTTACCATAGATGTTACCTTTCAACAAGATGGTGCACCCCCTACTACAACAGACCTGTACGAGAATGGCTTTAGAGAATTTTCTGGGACGGTGGATAGGCCCCATTGAATTACCAGCTAGGTCACCTGATACGACGCCTATGGACTTTTTCTGTGGATATACATAAAATCTCAGGTGTTCGTCATACAGCCACAGCCATTTCAGGAACTTATGGACTGAATGACACATGTGTGTTACTTTATTATCTGTTTAAATATGTTTGAAATCTGATTTTCCGTTAATCAGCTCCGGAAACATTTAATAACGTTCTGAATGAATTCTAACACCAACTTTTTTTCTGTCAAGTAGTGAACGATGAACATTTCGAGCACTTGTTGAAATACTTGAAACTGTTACTTAAAATTTTGCTGCAAATAAAAGTTATTCATGTTTTGAATTTATTTGTAACATATTTGGAACAAATTTCAAATTCTTGTTAGTTTGAAATGGCTTGGTCGATTTTTACAAACTCAGCGGCGTTGGATAGAGACTAGATATGCCTTCCAAATCAGGAACCACGTGACCCCCCTTTACATAAAAAAGTTGATGGTGCCAACTTGACACTAATCTACGTGACTACAACCATTTTTATGCCTTGATAGCTTGTTCCGTTCAAAAGTTAAGGGGTGAGGATGACTTCTTACGTCCTCACTGTATAATGATTCCATCCTGATATATTTTTTCCAAAATTTATTGGTATCTTAATAGTTGAGTGAGATAAAATTAAGAAGTACTATTCCATTATAAAATTTTGGTATCAATTGAAAACAAAATTGAATAAGAATTTCATAGTATGCATTTAATTTGTTTATCACTATTCGTTGTCAACATATACTTTATGTAATCAATTTCATATTGGACTGCATTTCATTGTTTTTTTTTTAAATGTTATGTGTTCATCGTAAAGTATCTTATTTTCTGTCATTTTATCATACTTAGTTTCACCGATACAGGTGATTATATAATCGATATTTTAGCTATTCATTTAAATTTTATCTGTTCTCTCATAGATTTCGAACCATATTGGAATCGCAATAGACAATGAAGTCAGAACCAGTGTTCAAGTATAAAATTTTTGATTGTTAGTTTGGAATTATTTATTAGATGACTGAAGTGTAATTTTTAAAATATTCTCATTATAATAATCAAGAGTTTACATAAAAAATTCTGCATAATAGAGTGATGATTTTTTAAATATGACGAAAATTAATGTTTAGCCCTTGCAAATTTTATTTTCGAATATTTCAATACATTTGTAATTTAATTTCCTTGAATTTTTCATATTTTAAATGCATATACCTTCCTTGATAGGCACAAAACATTGCAATTTTTGACGGTAAATATATTCATCTTGAGGTAAACAGTGTGTTGCTAATAGCCATTAATTAATGCAAGTTCCAAATCACGCGTTACAATTAATGGGTTATATGAAACAGACACCCTGTCAGACCAAATGACGAGATTGCATGATTGAGCTTTTGTTTTAATAGTCACAAAGATAAAGATAATATGTAAATGACATAAAAGCACTTCGAGGAGATAAGCAGATAACATACACGCGGAGTCTGATAAAGAAACTCAATTAGCGTGTTCTGGTTCTAGAATAACAAGAACATTACTCACTGGAATTGGTAATGTGTCTTGAGGGATGAAAAAGATGTGAAATATTTCACATTTAATTCAATGGAGAAATGTGATTTACGGCTTGGACAATCACAACAGATTTTGAGGATATTTTTACTTGAGAGTGTTTGTGTTTTAGTTCACACATCCTTGAAAATATCCTTTTTAGTGTCGCATAGAAAACACATAAAATACATACTCTAATACTTAATACTTAAGACTGAAACCATCATGGAATGTGTTGAGATCAGTTTATTCGATAAAATCATTTGAAGTGATGTAACAACTCCTTATAATCACTACACTACTGAATATAAATAACGTGTCCCGAAATGATTGAATGTAGGTCTTGCAAAACTCAACAGCACCGTACTTGATGTTTCATAAAACCCTGTACAAAAGGATATGACATTTTTAGTGAAATGTAGAACCTTTATGTTATATAAAATTGAATTTCATAAGGTAATCCCTGTTCAATTTTATTCGTTGGAAATATTTCCTAGTATATTATATATTTACCATCCTAATGACCTAAGAGTGGTGGTTCCCAAACTATGGAGGACCAATTGAGGATCGCGGGAATAATTTGGCTGGGTCGCGGAAAAAAATTTAAAAACACTCAATACATTTGAATTGTTTTTCTCATTTTGGATAAAGACTAGGGGAGAGTATCCAGTTCTATCGAACATAGCCTTAAATGAGCTGATGGGGTGTTCAACCACATATTTGTGTGGGAGGTCATTCTCAACTTCAGTATTTTTAAACAATGAATATAGAACTGTGCTTTGTGTCGAAAGTGACTTTAGTTCAAAGCTTTCAACTTGTGGAGCACCAGCTCCACAAGTCACATTCATTACATATGTCTTATTTTTTCATTTTTTGTACTCATTCAGTTTTAAGATTCTGAAATAAATGTCTTTTTTCGTATACTGTATTTTATCTTCAATTATATCATCTTTACCATTTTTTTTAAAGGTGTATTCCTCAATAGTAAATGTTCAAGATAGTAGTAATGAAATCAGTATTAGTAATGATACTCATACTTTCTATTATTTAATATATCGGTCGCGCAAAAAAAAATTCACAATGAAGGTGAGTCTCCAGGCAAAAATGTCTGGGAAATGTTAATCTGATTTTACGTTGAAAGAAAATACATTGTTGGATTTTTTGAAGCACAGGTCTGCTGAATTTCCAAAAATATTTGTTTGTAGGGGTATGACGACTGGTTGATGAAAAAAACCGAAACTTAAGAGATAAGAAAGTATCTCCCATCCAATTGATTCAGCTTTTCTATTCGTTATCATTATCGTTATCATTTAGTTATTATATTTTTGGGTATACTTTAGTACAAATTTCGCAACAAAATATTCCAATATAGGATAAAGACAATAACTTTTGTAAACTGACGCATATTGACGAACAAATCCTTAAATATACAGCCAATGTCCATTATGTACCTTGAATAACAAAAATGTTACCTGTACTATTGATACCTTATCTGATATACCAGAACAATAATTGTTCAACTTCTATAACATATCGAACTTACTGACTATTGTTACAAAAACACTACTTATGAATTGCACAGAGGTTCGGATCCTCCGGGAGAAGTAAATATAAAGAGCAGATAGTTGTTGGTTCACAGATGGATCAAAAATACCTTCAGGTTCTGGTGCAGGCGTTTTCAGTCGCAGGTGTAGGACAGAGATATCAACCTGCCTAAAAACCTATGGGACTGTGTTTCTAGTGGAAATTTACGCTACTGAATTATGTGCGGAGAGATTGGAAGAATCCAACCTCGTACACAAAATATTATCGGACAGTCAAGCGGCGTTGGAAGCTCTTGGCTCCTACAGAGCAACGTCTCAATTGTTGGCAAATTGCCAAAACGACCCTCCTCGATAAAAATCCTCAACCGACTGTCTCTGGTCTGGATTCCTGGCCATACTGGCCTGGAAGGCAATAGGGCTACTGACCCCCTTGCAAAGAATGGTGCTGTAAGCAGTTTCATCGGACCAGAACCTGTCAATGGCATCGCTTTAGGCTTTGGCAAACAAAGATTGAATACCTGGATGGCAAGAAGATTAATGGACTTCTAGCAGAATCTTCCAGGATTAGCTCACTCCAAGGCATTTATTACCCCTTCGAAGCTTGATACCAAACAGTACTATAATAGGGAAGAACTACGCTGTCTGACATGCCTTCTTACATTTGAATCATCATATGCAAATTCATTTTCCTTTCCTTATTGCACGTATGCAACTTCCAGTCATACCGTTAACTGAATGTAAGTGAACTACAATGGATCATCATCTAAGAGGTGTTCAGATTTGAAAGGCTGAAAATTGCAGAGCAGTAATTCTCTTTCATTTTCAAAATATAATATTCGAATCAGTTTGGAAGTTCAAAATCTTGTTTGAAATAAGAGTTTAGTGATCTTTTCTGGATGACCATGTAGGTATATTTGAATATAACTTTTTATGAAGGTGGTCCCAGAAGTAGTTAGCCTGACCTACAGATGGCGGTAGTTGTTTGGAGTATATCACTGTATTAAAAAGTAAACAATCTATAAAGCAATTGTTTCAAGTTTGAAGACGCGAACGTTTTCGGTGAGTTTGTGAAAATGGGGAAAATTGGTCATCATTATATGGTACAATACTTCTATTTGAAAGGCCTCAGTCCAACCAATATGAAATCTGAACTGGATTTTACTATGAGTTAGTTTGCTTTCAAGTTTACGACAGTAAAATATTAGGTAGCAGAGTTTAAACGAGGCCTACGAGCTGCCGAGCATCGCAAAGGTTGGGTAAATAAGGTAAAAACTCCAGTAACGGTAAAGAAAATTCACAAAGCAGTACTGAGTGATTGTCGAAAGAAAGTGTGTGACATCGTATATTATCTAAAAATTTGAACATGAGAAAGCTGTGTGCAAGATGGGTGCCGCGTTTGCTCACACTTACGCAAAAACAGTGTCAAGCGAAGTTTAACTGCAACAAAGCAGATTTATTGCGTCGTTTCATAACCATGAATGAAGAAACATTGTTGCATCACTTTACCCCTGAGACAAAGAAACAATCAAAACAGTGGACTCAAAAGGGGGAACCGGTTTCAAATAAGGTGAAGATCGTTTCTTCAAAGTGAAGAAATCCAGCAGAAACGGTCGCATTCAGCGAAAAAAGTTTGTTCATTGTCAAGACAATGCATCAGCTCACAAATCTATCATCACAATGACCAGGATTAATAAATTAAAGTTTGAAATGCTACCTGTATCATATTCACCTCTCTCAGAATATTTTTTGTCATCAAACTTCAAAAAATGGCTCAATGGTCAAAGATTTTTTCGCGATGAAGCTATTTTGAGAAGCAAAGAAGCTCTTGTTATAAAAACGGTATCGAACTCATTGAATGTCGCTGGAAAAAGTGTAAAGAGCTGCAAGGAGATTGATTCTGTTGAAAAATAAATGCATTTGTTTCAACATTTTTGAGTTTTCTATGTTGAACCGGGTATTTCTGGAACTACCCTCTAACTATAATTTGCTTTTAATCTAGTATAATTTCTGGAAATCTTGTTACCGCTCAGAGTTTAAAAGTTAATTTAGGACCTTTATATGTGAATTATTACTTTCACAGATAACATCGTGGCTGTGCTCACCCCTTGACAATACCTGGAACAATTCACGTAACCATGCCTGAAGTAGAAAATTCCTGATTTTGTCGCCATTAATGTACGATAAGGTCAACAACCAACCCTATGTCTACTTGACTTATAATAATATGAATCGGATGCTATCAAAGGGTAACACAACACGCAATAGTTTTTGCTAGATATTTATGGAAACGCCAACCCCGGCCTATATTGTCCACGGACTGATGGTTTTCAACTCAGGCATAATATTTCACAGAGTCACATTCATAGTTTCGAAAGTAATTACTTCAATCAACGAACTTCAATTCTTGTAGATGAAAAATGTTCACCTGGCTGAAACTCATTACTCTTAATTTTTCACCAGAATACTGGGTGAGTAGCTGAATGAATGAAATGAATGAATGTATTGGTTAAGTCGATGTTTTTTTCACTTTCAGTTCTACTTGGAAATAATTCCAGTAGAGTAGAGGGTGGTTACCTTTTGTTTGTTTCCTTTTAAGTTTCCGTTAACTGTAAATGAGAGTCACCTGCATCAAAACAAAATTTATTCAATTCAGATTAATATAAAATATAAACCATTACAACTTGTTTTACAGAACCATCAATTACATATATGAAGGATGGCGGCTATCTACGCCAAGCTTGTGTTACAGCCACGAATCCAATACGAACAATACATTATTTACAAACCAAGATGATCCTACTAATTAGTTCTGGAAAGTCCTAGAAGGACGACCAAAATGATGAGCAGTCTTTTAGCATAACAAGAGCATCAAATACGATAGAAATACAGAAACAGCAGCTTAACATTGTATTGCAGTATGGTGAATTAGTCAACTATCCAGTATTGTTTCCAATTTGTGGTAGTTGTGATTGATAAATGTTGTCAATTCTATTTTCAATTTAGTGTAACTTCTGATACATTTTAGTGACTGCGGTAAAGAATTGTAAAATTTTGGTCCAATGTATGTAATACATTTTTGATTGTGAGCGAGTTGGCATCGTGGAACCTTTGCAATCTGAGAAGTGTGTAAACGAGTATTATATATATATTCTGAACAAATGAACTCGTAACACTGGCTGTCCATAATATACAACGGAAAGTATATAGTTTTCTTACAATATATATTCCACTCTCTTTATATAATGCTTGAGTATTATAGCATTTATTCTTTTTGAACATAATTTTTATGAGTGAGTTTTGGATCATTTCTAAATGACGTAAGGAAGATTTGAATATTCCGCCCCATATTATTAGACAATACCGTAAAATGGACTCGGCCAGGGCATTATATATAGTAAGCAACATTTTTCTACTGACTATATTTCTGAGTTGATGAAATTTGTGAGTCAGCTTACGTAATCTTCCCACCGTATAGTCAATATGATCATTCCAACAAAGGCGCGTGTGCAACAAGTGCAAGTGAGTCTATTATTTTGGATTTTGTTATGGATTTTAATCTCTGTAATAGTGAGCTGATCCTTCTTTGTTGAGGACAATGCAATGAATTTAGTTTTGTTGACGTTAACACTCAATAAATCATCACTTTCCCATGTGGTCCCGACAAAAGTTAATGCTGTGTCATCCGCAAAAGAAGTTATATTACGTTCGAAGTCCCTCACTAGAAAACTATTATTTATGTATACTAGAAATAAGATTGGGCCAAGCACTGTTCCTTGAGGCACGCCCCTGGTTATTAATAGAGGTTCACTGATTGAATTATTTATTTCAACTCTCTGAATCCTATTAGACACATAATCCTCGAAGATGTTTAACGCTACTCCTTTCATACCCGAATCATGTAAACGCTGAAGAAGTATATTGTGATCCACCATGTCAAAGGCCTTAGCTGAGTCTAAAAAAACAGTGATAGTTTTGACTCGATTTTGAAAAGAATTGTTAACTAAATTAACTACTTCAAAGATGGATTTTTCTGTGGACCTGTTTTCTCTGAAACCAAATTGACATTGACAAAAAAAATTATTATTTTCTAAGAAATGCACCACTCTTTTTTTATACATTTTTCCAAAAGTTTTGCAAAATTGTTTATGAGTGTTATAGATCTATAATTAGTTACAAGTTTTTTATCCCCGGGCCTAAAAATTTGTACTGCAATTGATTCTTTGAAGGAAGCTGGTATTTCTCCTACTACGAAGATTAAGTTTGATACATGACAGAGGGGTATAGCAAAGTAAGTGTGATACTTTTTAATAATATGAATAGAAATTCCAGCAGTAATTAGTTCTTTAGTTGTTATCGGTTGAAGAAATAATCAGTTGCACATATTTACATTGTTTTCAACAATGGTCGTTTTGGGTTTCTCGATATTTTTGGGCCATGTCTTTCCCAATTTTAACAAAAAACTTATTAAAATAGTTGGCTTTCTCTGTATCTGATAGAAGTTCATTGTCAGTTACAATATCAAAATGTTTCAATTCTATTCCTGGTTTGGTGTTAATTATTTCGTTTACATTGCTTCAGATTTTTTTCATGTCATATTTTGTTCCCACAATTTTATGTGAGTAATACTCACTAATCTCGAAAGGTTCCCGAGATATGCGAAACAATGTGCTTTTTTGGTTTTTCGCTACAACAACTTTTTTTTTCTTCAGAAAATCAAACAAATGTACTTAGGAATATTGTTACGTTTTCACTTTTCACTACTACATTGATAATCTAATCGAACACTTGAACTAAAACGTCAAATTAATATTCAAATCTCTATTGCCTTATTAGATCACTTTGCACCGCACTGTCAATTAAACTTTTTGATATGTGAGTGGGTAGTATGTATATGTATATGCGAGTGGATGTCTTAAAAATCCTCTAGGATTATTCTGGAAGTGACGCGACATCTAGAACGATCTAGTAACACAAGTAGAGTTGAACGCGACCTTAGCCAAGTTACAGTCGATTAACGATGATCAGTGGCGGACGGAGTTTTTTTCAGGGGATGATTAACAAAACCACCGAACAACTAGTTTCTGGGTGACGATTGGATTATGTACACCCGATCGTTTATCTTGTTGAATATTAAGTAAGGTCCTTGACATGGTCTTTGCAATTTGGAATGCAAACCATTCCCACATTGGGGTTGGTAGAGCCACACTGTATCGTCTTTTTTGAAGCGCTCTCTCTCCTTCAGATCATTCACTTAATCCGAAAGGGGTATCTTTTGAGATTCATCGGATGGGTTGCCACACATTACGTCTATCGTAATCTTTAGTTCTTGACCAGTTAACCAAATGAATGGTGTGTAACCAACAGATAGAGGGAACCCAATTCATCCCAGTCTCTTTGGTTTTCAGTAACATTGAAATGTAGTTATTTATGTTGCAGTTATACTATTCGACCATTCCATCGGACTGTGTGTGAAGAGCGGTTGTTCTTGTCTTCTACATTCCCAACAAAGTCATCATTTCCCTTCATAAATCTGATTCGGAGTTGCGGCCCTTTTCCGAGTGTAATTTCTGGGGTACTTCGTGGATGACAACAGGGCTTTTACCACCGTTTTAGCCTCTTGGTCGGGTAGGGCTGATGCATCAGGTCATTTTAAAAAATAATGCGTTACAACCATACGATACTTGTACCCGGATGTGGTCAGAGGAAGTGGTCCCAGAATGTCAACTGCGATTCTCTCGAAAGGGCATCCACTGAGGTACTGCTCCAGCCTTCCTCTTTGCCTTGCCTTATGACCCTTTCTCGTGGAGCACAAGCCACAGCGCTTGAATCACTCCTCCATATCTTGGCGGTAATTGACCCAGTAGTACCTCTCACACACCCTCGCTAGAAATCTATTCACTTCGAAATGCCCTCCAGTGCGTCCATCGTGAAGCTGTTTGAGTGTAGATCGGATCCCACTTTTGTTACCAATTGGTGATAATTGACTACATTGTACATTTAAACTTCCCTTTATCTCACTGCTACACTGACAAGACAACCAAACACTTTAACTAAGACACCAAATTAATATTTAAATGCATATCACCTTATTAGATCACTTCGTATCGCACTATCAACTAAACTTTTTGATATGCGAGTGAGTAGTATTTATATATGCGAATGGAAGGCTTAAGAAGCCAATATAATTATTCTCGAAGTGACGCAACACCTAGAACGATCTAAAACACAAGTGGAGTTGAAAGCGACCTTGTCCGAGTCACAGTCGACGACCAGTGGCGGACGGAGTTTTTTCAGGGGATAATTTACAAAAACACCGACCAACTTGATTCTGGGAGACTATTGGATTCTGTATACCTGGTCGTTTATCTTTTTTGTTACCAAGTAAGGTCCCTGACATGGTATTTGCAAAATTTGCAAACCACTCCGATACCAGGATTGGTAGAGCTATACTGCATAGTCCTCCTTGGAGCGACTTTTTGTTAAATCTCATCTTCATGCTGTCCTTATAAAATCTACGATACTACCACATTATATTTTCATTAAAAGATTTCATGTTTTCAGGGCCACCATCTGAACCATTTATTCTAATTCAGACCTGGATATTATTTCAATTTCCTTGTTGATTTATCACGTTGTAAACTTGATATATGATTGAAAACAACGTTACATAGAACCAGTTACTCAAAATACATTTGAAAACCTACTACAAATTCTACTTTGAAAGTTGGCTTATTTTATCGAAAATAAATAAATATTTCTCCTCATAGCGTTCAGATATATCAATTGTTTTCATTAAAACTTACAATGTCAAATTATCCTGATTTCTTAAATTGAATTTTAACACGTCAGGAGGCATTTGGTGAAAACACAGTCATTTGTTATTATAGTTTTACTTCTCTTATGATTGTGGCTAGATTCCCATTCACAAATGTAACGAATTACCCTTCAGAAGAAAATAATGACATGGACAATCTGTATTCTGAAAGAAGACAGCCGCAGAATTTTTTTTCGAAATTGTACAGAGATTCTCAGCAATTTGGAACTTTTTAGAGAATAAAAATATTTTGAGTTCCTATATATCATCTAACTGACTATTGGTATAAAAAATCTTCATTCAACCGACTTCATATCTCTCAGGCCCAGTTGTAGAATCACATTTTGAGTTTCGTTCAAGTTCAAAACTTTGTTTAAATGATATGTGTTATAAAAGGCATGTTTATTGGTGAACATTGTTAATTTCTCCACATAGTTTCACTTAACTATCAATATTTGAAGCTCAAACCGAAGTCCAATAATTCCACAGTCGGTTTCCATATTTTTTCAGGATTTTTTCACAACAACGATTTCAATCAAGTATTCTCCTGTTTGCCTATCAAAAATATTACACCTAAACTTAATTTTCCATTCTGCTCCGATATTATTGTTGTCCTTCTGACTCAGCATTTTATTATAAATATACAGGATATACGAATTTATATAAATAAATTCGTATATCCTGTGTTTGTTGAAATAACTTCCATTTATGATGAAACTTTCTAGCAGGTTTTCTATTTTTTATTGTTTCCTTTATATATTCTTTGCACCTTTGCAGTTTGAAATCTATTATAATACATACTCTCACCTGATTATACTGTGGTAACGGAGGTCAACTTCAAATAATTCAAAAACAGCATTCAAAAAATAATTTGTTCTATTGGTAATCGTTATACCGACGGTACTATTGTAATTCGAAACAAATAAATAAAACTCTCTTCACTTATTAGATCTACAAACTGGTATAAGTAAACGATAATGTGCACACCTAAAGTTGACGGCACTCTCAAAGGCCAAAAAACTAATACATGAAAATGAACTGGCTTCGAACTACCATGTGGACTGTAGAATTGGCTGAAGAGTCATAAAATTAAATTTTAAGTCATGGTACTGTTACGAATAGTAATCGGGGATTGCTGGTATGGTTATCGCCACTGTGTCCTCAATGTTCAGTTCAGGAATTGATAGCGATCGCTAACAAGTACTAACAGTTATAATGAGCGTCATAACAACGCATACTTTTTCAGTGTAGTGTGTCCAATAGCGATGGTAAACAATGCATAAAAGAAATACCAGTGAATAAGATTTGGATGCATTTGAATATTGAAACACAGAGAGTATGTTTCAATGTATATAAAAGGCTACATCTCAAGCTTGCTTTCGAGGGAAACACACTATATATATAAACCAACTGTCTCAACTGTACGTAAAATCGAGATAAACAAACCGAAACCTTTAGATGTTCATCTAATAAAATCATTGAAAAAAGCAATATACGATGGTATAACACTCACGACACAGTTTCGAAAGGGTGGACTGATGTTTCGAGAATGTGTACGCCTAACATGGCTGCAAACAAAGGATCGCTACTAATTATTGTGCATTGCGGAGGAAGTGAAGAATGGGTTCCGAATTCTCTGAAATTATGTGGGAGGAAACATTGATCCCAAATTTGGATGCGAATAGTGTAATAGTTCTTGAAAACGCTTCCTATTATTCGCCACAGCTCATCAAAGTACCGATTAAAAATTTGAGGAAAGATGAAATACAAAGTATTTTATTGGATTACAATTTTTATTTGAAAGATTATTATATCAAAAACAAACTACTTGAAGTTTTACAGACAAAAACATTTGAAAAAATGTATGCTTTTGAGAGTATTGCTGAAAAGTATGGACACACCATACTGAGACTTTTCCCCTATTTTTGTGTTTTCAATCCCATCGAGTTGATTTGGGGAAAATAGAAACATAGCATTAGACGTACAAATAATTTTCCAAAATTTGATAAGAAGGTCATAGAGCTATTCAAAAAAGAAGTATCTAATATTACCGAAGAGGACTGGCAGAAAAGGATTAAAAAAGTAATTTAAGTTGAAAAAGTCTACATGGAGATTGGACACTTCCATATAAATGGTGGAAATGAATTCATTATTGATTTAAATGACGACAGTGATAGTGAAACAGAGAATATGGAAGAAGTATTATCAGAAGCTTTCGAAGAAAGTTAGTGAAGCGATAGACTGTAGGTATGTGAGTAAGTAGTAGTATTCAGAAGTATTTTCAATTATCACGCTGTTATATCACCCTGTATTATCACACTATATAAACGAAATATTCATTATATAACGAAATTAGTTAGCTCTCTAGCTATATTATTAAAGGGGAGCTGTTGGAAGGTAGGTTTACTTGAACTATACTCATCAAGATATCCGTGCTGGAAATCGCACGTTGAAAGGTAACACCTCGTTTATCCTTGGCTCACATAATTTTTTACATTTGAGGGTTGTCGTTTATAGGGGGGTGACAATTGGTTGACGGAAAAACAGATTTTTAGGAACAACATTTGGCTCTGTTGGGAAATATACGTACAAGACAGAGCCAGTGTATTCATAAAAGTTTTGGTGTTCACTGGAATTACTGTCATTTAATTATACGTCATTGAATTCAATCATTTGTAAATATGTTTCGTAACTAATGAACACTTTTCGCCAGTTTCCATGGGAATCACGAAAGTCTCTGTAATAATTTGTAAGATAGGCGGCAAATCCCAACAATGCTTTAGCAAATCTGGATTATCTATCTAGAGTATGGGTTTAGCTGTAGGGTAGATTAAATGTAGTGGATTGTTCGAGGTTGACTCATTATCTGGGGCTGGAATCGATACGTTTTTCAGCGGAGAATACAGACATTTTTTCTTGCATTGGAAATTAATGTATTAAATATATTATCAAGGAGAATATTTACAGCAAAATAACAATGATGAACAATAAACTAAAATACTAATGAGAATAAAACGTATCAAGACCTCAAAATAGGAATTTATTCTCTCAACTTCTTATATGGATGGAACACATGATTAAGAATTTATTTCCTTCTATTCAATCAAAGTATACAGAAGTGCTGCTGTAAATCACAAAATTATTCATGAGATATGAAAGAGACTGTTTTTGCTTCAAAATAATTTTGTTCAGTCTGACATCTTTCATTTTCTTCGATAAATTTCATTTTTAGAATCATCAAATAGCCTTTATCTCGCTACAGAATTCTGAGTGAAAATCCAAGAAAGACACATATAATTTCAAGGATTCAAGACAAGGTATTTTAATTTTTTTTCCGAAATTCATATTTTTGGTAGAATAAGTTTCTGTACCAACAACAAAAACACTTCATTTCTGAACGTACATAAACCTCTCTCAGGATTCCAATAACCCCTCAATTACTATCTATTTCAACTCTATTGCAAATAACAAATTTTACATTCAAAAACTATTTAACATAATGAATGTTGAAACGGCATCATTTCTTTTTCTTGAAAACCTGATCTTGTTCCAGATGATGCTCCGGATTCTACATGCAAACTTTGTCTACCCAATTTTGGCGATTCTGAGCCGCAGATGATTAATTACCAGCGAAGCTGCTGAAAGAAAATTAACTTTGTAGTAATAACCTCAGCCGTTTAGAAGATTAATTGTTTTTGTGAAAGTTCGCTAAGTCGTCTTGTCAGTTTATTCAGACTTTATAAATACCTAGTCCCATACCGAATTCTGGATAAAGTTCGGAAAGTATCAAAGTTTTTGTTAGAAATATTATTGTGGGGTTGTTTGAAAACATTCTCTAACAGCCATTAGACTTTTTGTAGTTAGGGTGATATCCAAAAGTTTTTATGTTTCAGTTATATAATTCGAACGGCGAAGAATGGTATCTTATATAATACTGACTATAACAAAAACTTATCAAGAGTTATATTTGAATCGACAGATTACTTAAACCAGAAACAAGATGAGAATTTCACTTTTTGTCTTATGAAATCATCTTGAGGTCAGTCAGCTTGATATTTTCTCTGGAGTACTTTCTGCATCGCTGAAGGCAATACTTCTTTTCTTTTGAAGGTTTCATTCCATTTTAAATTTTGTGAAAGTTTCAATAATATAGCCACGAAATTTAATTTTTTTCTAATCAAAACAAATTTTATTGAATCCGTTTTCCCATTGTACAATGGATTCGACGTGTCTGCTGAGGTGTAAAACCCACAAACTTACTTCAACAAAAAAAAAGTTACTCCTCAAGTATTAGTTTACAGGTTGAAGATCATTGACATTGACAAAATAGAATATATACATGAACATACTATATTGGTGAGGATGTAACTCTAATATTACTCATTGACACATAAAAACAAGTATACAAGACATGTTGATATAAATATAAAAAATTATAAGGCACAATAAACACTATGAACTCATGTAACATTGCTAGAAAGAAAGTCTATAAAAATAATGATTCGTTAAAATTTTCTTCAACCTACTTTTGTTACTAGTTTTATATTATCAGGAAGCCTATTGAAATAAGACGCTCCAATCATCAGAGGTGATTTTTTTGTGAAAAGTGAGGTTCGATTTTTTTGCAACAAGTCGTTTTTATGCATTGTATTGTGGTTGTGAATATCAGAATTTTTTGGCAGTTCATGTCGGTTTCGGTAGATATGGCTCAGTAATTTATATAAGTAAATAGAAGTGATAGTTAGAATTTTTTGGTGTTTGTATACATCGCGACATGAGGTTTGATAAGGTAGGTCATAAATTAATCGCAATATTCTTTTTTGTAATAGAAACACCCGTTGGTTATCACTTCCTTGCCCCCATACTATCATACTATAGGAAATCGCAGAGTAAGCATATGAATAATAGACACTCAAGAAAGTATCTTTATCTAGCATATATTTCAAAACAGTCAATAGATCCAAACACTGGTTGATTTTTTTACAGACACTACTAACATGTGCCTCCCAGGATAAGATTACAGTCGAATATGGTTCCGAGAAATTTTGCGGACTTCGATGCACTGATTAAATGGTTATTCGATTATAATTAATAATAATTGCCTGAATGTGAATTGGATATTAACAGCTTAGATAGTAATCGAGAGATGAGAAGAAAAGTAGAATTGGAACGTTTGATGTTCGATGTATTCAACAAAAATACTCATCATACATTGAAATTGGAAAGAACAACATGAATGATGTTAATAAATCTGCACATGGGCATTAACAGACGAAGCAAAGGTTTGAACAGTATAACAGTATTACAGAATATAGAGGAATACTTAAGAAATAAGAACAATAGTGGTATTGAAACATATTAGGAACCAACAAAAATACTTCTTATGCAATGAAATTGTAAAGAACAACGTGAATGATGTGAATGATTCAGGAGCTGTTCTCCACATGGGCTTTAAAAGCCTAAACAATGGTTCAGACAGTGTGACAGGATCACATAGTACCAAGAAATATTCAAGAGATAATAACAAAAGAGGAATTGAAACATATATGGAACCAAGGAAAACATTTCTCATACACTAAAATCGGAAAGAACAACGTGCATGAATCAGGAGTTGTTCTCCACATGGACATTAAAAGTCTAAATAATGGTTTAAACAGTATGATAGTATGACAGAATCTGTAGAAATACTCAAAAAATAAGAACAAAGGTGGAATTGAAAAATATTAGGATTCAACAGAAATACTTCTCATGCATTGAAATTGGAAATAACCATGTGAATGATGTAAACAAATCAGGAACTGTTTTCCACATGGGCATTTTCAGCCTGAATAATGGTTTGAACAGTATGAAAGTATAACAGAGTATATAGAAATATTCAAAAATAAGAACAAAAGTGGAATTGAAACATATTAGGATCCAACAAAAATACTTCTCATGCACTGAAATTGGAAAGAACAACGTGAATGATGTGAATAAATCGGAAGCTGTTAACAGACTGGATGTTGTAAGATTAGACGTTTCTCGAAATTTATTGTCATGTATTTCATTAGTTCGGACTTCCATTGTCTTATATGATATGAATTGATTTGAAATACTTGAAAGAATCTATAGAAAATGAAAAAAAGGTTAGCTGAAAAATAACAACTATATTGAGCAAAAGAAACTGAAATTACATTGAAAAAAAATTACAAGTAACAACCAAAAAATCAAAAAAAAATTAACTATTAACACGAGATGAAAATTAAAAAATTATTATCAAGAAATGAAAATTAAATGATTCCAAACCAAGTTACTTCACGACGTTTCGATTATTAGTATACACAATCGTCTACGGGTGATAACTAGACTTATTCCTCTGAAATATGACTAGGATATTCGAGTGCTTTCACCTATCCCCTCTTTCCTCTCTCCTCTTCATCGGTGTTGGAGGTTTTCACATGTTGCGTATCTCTACGCTATCTTGGCTAAATGCGTTGTTGGACAACAAATATGCGGCTTCCTTGAATTTTCCCCCAAAACAGTGTTCTTCCTTGTAGATTATTTCAGCTTGAGCCCACTTGATGTTATGTTGATGAGTCCTGTTTTACTAGTTTCTCCTCGCTGTGTGTGTTTCTTATGCTCGGCAATGCGAACATTTAATGGCATCTTAGTTTCACCGATGTATGATTCACCGCACTCGCAGGGTATCCGGTAAATGCAATTCTTGGAATCGCAGTCCGCGTTTGGTGGCATGATTTTCGTGAGACTGCTACAGATAATGTTGCCAGATCTGAAACAGGTTCTGACCCAATGCTTCTTATCCTTTCCGACAATGCTCTGATGTAGAGAAATACTCGCTGTGGCGGCTTCTCTTCCTTGTGGAGCTCTTGCTGTCTTCTAGCTAAAACCAGTTCTACCATCACTTTGGAGTAACCTTTTCGTTGAAGGTCATTTTTGATGATACCAAAAGCACGCTCTAGTAGAGCCTTGATGATTTCTCTCTTACTCGATTGATGGTGGTTGGATTTCTGGTTGAGATACTGTCCTGTGTGAGTGGGTTTTCGATACACAGATTTATCCCTTTTGTCTCGCTTCTCTTCACCAATATGTCTACCAATTGTCATGGAGGTTTGTTGTTAGAATAAACGCAGTTATTCTAAACGAATTTCGAAACTTTTTTTCCAAAATCTCAGTCTCTCCGGCATGAATAGTGAACAATCGGTCGGATACGTGATTAAATTAAAGGGTATCTCAAAATCCTTATGCATATTGAAGATATACAACAACACATAAAGACCATCTCTCCCCTATTCAATAACTTTATATTGTGCATTTCATCTATAACCTACACGTTATATAAGAGAAACATTTTCGTGATATCATGTGTTGAGTAAAAAATAAATCTATCCATTGGTAGAATTGAAATTCTGAGGAATTGATTTCTCATCACCCTTTTCTGCCATGAATTTTACGTCCATTCCAATGCTAATTCCGGATTCAGAATTCAAAGGCATAATTCCTCACCATCCAACCGTCGAGAGAAATTTTGAGAGGGTTAATACTCATACTACTTCAGTAGGTCGGGAACGGCTTTTGTGAAAGCTACCCTGAAAACAGGGACGAAAGGGAAATATGAATGATATATAATTGATTGGTAGCAATCGGAAAAAGTAGTCAAAATGAAAATTTACAAATTGAGGGATGTATACAATGTGGTTTAAATTATGATTAAAAAAAAAATTGATTTCTCACATAGAGGGGTATCTGAACACACCCCATGTATGTATTTTTTTAATACTTTACTTTCACAATGGCAATAGTGAATACTCGTATTCAATATAAAATATGACTCATATGAAATAATCAAATAGAAAATAGGAAACATTCTGATCAGAAGGTAAATAAGTGTAGCGAGAAACTTCACAACCATTCACATTTCAAGTTGCAACATATGGAAATTACTCAATTGAAAAGTTCATTCAGTTCTTTCAGTTTTTCAAATTAATTATTGAATCGTACCTATATTGTTTGTAATCCAAATTGATAGAGTTTAAATTGAAATATTTCTCCTTCATCTCCTGAAATAGAGGAGTTGTATAATTTATTTGTGAAAATTATAAAATACATGTACATTCTTTTAAGGTTCCAATTTAGTAAACATCAGCTATTCATTTTTCTTGATAATTTTGTGTTTCTTTTCATTGTGGTCATGTACAAGTTGGGCTAGACTAAACAAATGTATACATATATTACATCCTGCCGATAATAATCATTCGATTGGTAAAGTTAAAAACGCTGACATGCGGATTTTCTGGCTAGCGTTGCTGACACGAGGGCTTGGGAGTTTTTGCGAGAGACACAAAGAAGTCGGTCTCCGGATGTCGAGACGAGATCGGGGGTCTCATCCCTTAGCCTTCGAGGCTGTGGAAGGTGGCCTAAATGGGGGAGTTATTTTGTTTCTGAGCGCATGATGCGAAATTTAAGGAAAATCGGTGGTGAAATCGTTAGTTGGTATTGAGTACAGGAAAGTTGAAATTAAAAGTGTTGGTGACGAAGACACACCGGGTCAACGGACTTATGGTTGACCATGAACCACCAAAGAGGCGTTATGTGAGTGTTCATTTTTTTTACTGACCAGTTGATATTGAGAGAGAGTTCACATATTATTTGGTCTAAGTTCAGTTTCTATTTGCAAAGAGGTTATATATTGTTGGGTTTCTAGTGCGGGTTGTTCAGTTGGAGTTCATATTACAATTACAAAAAAGGACGCAAATTTGAGGTTATACACAACTCTCTCTGAAGTAAAAGTAAACCTAAACGTATTTTTGTACTGAGTTGGTGCGTTTGTAGTTGTTTAACAGGTTAAGTTAATATTAAATACCACAGTCAAACTGGCGGCATATTATTGGTTCTATTTTCTTTTATTTTATAGAATTTAACATTTTTTCATATAAGATTTCACACGTTGTTTTTTATTATTAGTTTGTACATGTAGTCGTTGTTTTACTCATTATACTTTATTTTTGAAACATTGAATTTTTATTTTCTCTTCGACTGAGAAAAATACCATTCCTCGTAGAGTAAGATGAAACTGAGGAAACAAAAATGAATTAGATACTTCCTAATTGATGTATCAAGAAGAGAATAGTAAGAGAAAGGCATTTCAACTAAAAATAAATTTCAGTTCAGCATCATTTTGGAACCATATGATGAGAGAGAATATAAGTAGTTATATCAAATGACCAGATTTCACAAAAACCACTGACTACTAAAAATCATAACAAATGTTGAAATGTTTCCCGGAACAAAAAATCTTCTTTCAGTTTGATGCAATTACGGCTCCTGTCAGATGCAATATATTTCATCCACATTTATGAATTATTGAACTCATAAGTTTCACAGGGATAGAGGAATTTTCGACGGCAACATCAGTCAGTACTAATGTCTACATTTCGGTTATCAAATCTGACGCGTATGTGAATGGGCTTACTGTAACGTGCATGCTGGATTCTTCAGGATGTGATTTATTAACGAAAGTGTTAACCCGCCAGTGAAATTGATGTTCGAAATCCGGGAAAATGGAGTTATAAAAATCAGACATAGTTGACGTAAAATCCAGGGCTTCGGAAACGGCTGTCCACTTATAAACCTTCCGCTATATATTCCAGTTTTTTTTCTCCTTTATTATCTGCTTGCGTTTCATCTCATACTTATATTAGTTTTTGTAGCAGCATGTTATTCTTATTGTTGAATTGGTTAGAAATTGTTAATTCAACAAGCATGAGTTATATAAATATATGAGGAAGAAAAGATGAATATCATTTAGTTCATTAGGCTTCATTTTTCGAAAGATTCGAAAATAAATTGCACTTCCACATTGGCTCATAAAGGTGTTTTCTGATTTGGTATCCGATATTTCGTCTTCCGGCCACCATTATCAACTTTTATATGGGCGCTACATTGGATCCTTTCTGTTTTGAATAAAACCAGATTTTACCTTTTCAATGATGTATCATAAGTTATCATTATTTTTCGAAATATTGGAGATACTGTAAAAAATTTATTCTTATCATAATAGGCTTTCACTTCGATATTTCTAAATTTAACTTTCACATTGTTACACTCAACGACATTTTGTTATTGTACAAGTCATTGAATTTTTGGCGAAAAAATGCTTTCACGAATGAAAAAATTATACAAATGTTTCACAAATACGATACAAACAATATTGGATATCGGCAATATATTTGAACTTTTAATTCGATAGACGACAACCACATCGGACTATATTCAAGATACTGGATCAAAATACCACCGAGATTGATCCGTTTGAAAAACTAATGAAAAAATACGGAGACAGAATCAACAATCAAAATTTGAGAAATGAGGTGTGTATGAGGTAAATTAGACATTGGGTCCTTTTGAATGAAAATAGAACTTGGAACGAATAACAAAAATTAATTAAATGTAACGACAAAAGTAAACCACAACAAATGTTCAAAAAGCTGGCTTTGTTCATGATAACACAACTATGCTTTTCTCAAACATTGCATCCAGGTGATCCCGAAAGGCGATTAGAATGTTGTGATTGGCTTATAAGCATTTAGAGCATAAACAACCCCAGGCGGTTCCGAAAAATTCGACCTCAAGTGCGATTTAGTATTAACGCATGGGCAGGAAGATAGAATTTTGGGTCCCCATTCATTTGTCGGAATTCTGAATGGGAAAATCTATCAACAGTATTTAATGTCGATTTTCGAAGACTATTCGGATGATCTACTTTTGGCTAACTATAGCAACATCTGGTTTCAACATGATGGTGTTCCAACGCACACTACCGGACAAGTATCTAAGTACCTTTCTGAAAGTTTTGGTGATAAATGGATAGGGAATAATGAGTAGATGTGGTGGCCAGCAAGGTCTTCAGACTTAGGTGTTATGGATATATTCTTATGGGGTACACTGAAAATAGAGTTTATGGTCAGAGGGAATATCAAAATTTTGAGAACCTTCAACACAGCATTCTTGAAGATTTCAGAAGATTGAGGAGGAGGGAAACTAATCGTGCAGTAGATAATATTGGCAGAAGGGCACAGTTGTGTTATGAATAATGAAAATAATTCTCAGTTCTCTTTCAATTCCAATCACGAAATGTCTTGATACATTATTGAGTTGATTAGGTTGAGTTAGGTGAGATCAACCTTCAAGGATTTATTGTGGTTTACAACTACTTATACTCGACCAAATGAACTCAGCTTCTCAACGAAGCCGATTAGTTCATATGCTGAGTAATTTTTCAGGTCAGAGGGTAAGATTGCGGCTCTGCCAAACTCGAAAAACATTCGGTCCGCAGTGGGGCTGTTTCAGCATTTTTCAAACATACTCACAGTCTTCCGACTGTCCGAGTGTCTGCGTGTGATGATTAGGACGACAGTTCATGCCTACTGTAGTCCAACAACTGCTCGGTTTCAAGTTTTGAAGGGTGAATGAACGCCTTGGAGTGAGCACATCCTGGAAAGTGGCATTGCTTTTCGAGTTTGAAAGCCGTGGATTTTTGGAATTTCTTCTTGACGTTTCGCTGGCGCGAGTGTCTAGCTTCTTCAGATGTTTAATCATCATGGCTTGCTGTTCGATGACTACCTTTTAGGCTTCTCAAAGCGTGATTATGCTTTGTCAGGTAATCAGTTTTATTCGTACCTGTATTTGAACCTGTATTTGTACTTGTATTTGTACCTGAACTTGTACCTGCACTTATAACTGTACTCGTACCTGCACTTGAACCTGGAACATTAACAATCTTGCTGCCTGTTGTCCTGTTCGCTATTCTAGAATTCCTCAAAATGGGGTTCATTATTCGATTGAGGTTGACCGCTTCTTCTTTTCTGTTGAAATTTTTTGTGTGTTTGTGGATCTCTATTGCCTTCCGTACCAGTCGGCTATACTAGCCCTGGTTGGAGGCAATTAGTTCTGTGTTTTCAAACAAAATTATGGGGTCTCCTTCACTAACTGCGTGTTCTACCACAGCTGACCTGTCCGTTTGGCCTAATCTGCAGTTCCTTCTTCAGTTCTTTTAGTCTTGTTTCAATGGATCGTTTGCTAGTTCCGATATAAACCTTTCCACAAGTACAGGGTATACGATAGACCCCTGCTACTGATAATGGGTCTCTTTTGTCGCTAAATCGTGAAGCTTCCACATTCTTATAGGAACTGCAAACTAGGCCAAACGGACAAGTCAGCTGTGGCAGAACATGCACTTAGTGAAGTAGACCACATAATTTTGTTTGAAAATAC